>CAUYON010172242.1:0-38143 GCA_963573935.1 Arctocebus calabarensis
GCAGCCATCTTGTGACCATGAAGTAATAAGCAATGAAGGCAAAACAAAAGAATTGCAGAGATATAAACTCTACCTTTGCTGAACTGTTGAACTAATACCAGTAGCCACCTATCTCTGGAATTCATGCTAGGTGGAAAACCACCTCCCTGTTTAAGCCACTACAACCAAGATTCTCCTTTACTTGTAGCTGAAAGTAGTCCATACAACAGGTTACTATTCTTGTCCTTGGGAATGTGAAACCAGCAGCATGTGGGTCTGCAAACCCTTTCTCATTTCATCCTCCTAATAATCCATCAAGGGTAAGGTTTAAACCCTATTTTCACAGAGGAAGGGACTAGGGCTTCCATATTGTTCAGAATGAGTCCAAGGCCTTGCAGCTGCCAAGGGGGATCAGAGTCAGACCCTTTCCCCAGGTAAAAAAGAACACACCCCCTGATACTCCTACATGTCCAGCCTGCTGGAGGTCAGATGTGTTTTCTGGGCTTTTCGAGGTGACAGGTGCCAAGGAAGCTGCTACTGCCAGTCTGGTATTGATGCCCCCAGGTATACCTGTAGGTCCAAGAGGGTAGATTGGACAAGCTTGGCAGGGATGGTCTCGTGCTGTAGCTGCTGATAAGCTTCATAGCGGTGAAGCCCCCAAAGGACTAAAAGTAGTCACCACCCTGGGCCCCTTTGATCCAGAGGACATCAATGGGGTTACGCTGTCTGAGTCCTCCCGGATCATGTCCACGAGGCTCTGCACCTTGGCCAAGTCCGGCACAGCGGCTGGATTAGCACGCTCAGAGGCACGTTGTGCACCGCAGCGATGCAGCCCAAGTGGATGCTGCCACTGTGAGCACCGCCACTGGGTCCGGGACCCTCAGGTGCCCCCTGGCCTGCGCTCGCCCTGCTCAACGCTCCCCTCGCGCACAGCCCCGTCTTGCCACCGCAGCCGCCGCCGGGCCTCATACTTTTCACGGTAACTAAATCCTTACCTAGACTCTTGGTTCTCTTTAAGAAAATATTTGGAAATGCAAGAAAGGAAACAAGACTTGGTGTCATGGAATGACTATCTCACCCCCAAATCCATCTATTAAAGCTCTAACTCCCAACGTGCTGGTATTTGCAGACTTTTGGGAGGTAATTAGGCTAAGATAAGGTTTGGAGGGTAGGGCCCCATGATGGGATTAGCATCCTCTAAGTAGAGGAGGGGAGACAGCTCTACTGTTTGAGGATACAATGAGCAAGTGACCATCCATAGAATGAGGCCCCTTACTAAGAACTGAAGCTGCTGGCACCTTGATCTTGGACTTGCCAGTCTCCAGAATGATGAGAGATGAATATTTGTCAGTTACATCATCCAGTCTATGGTGTTCTGTTATAGCATTCTGAACTGACCAAGCCACTTGGTGGCCTTCTTTTACTAGGTCATGAGGAGATAGGATAGTCCTTGTCCCAGTTGTTAGACTCATACAAGAGGATGAGTACATAGGAAGGCCTTGTGGAAAGAGGCAGGCAGTAGTCAAATGCCCTAAGGGAGGTACCAGGCATTGCTTGGGTTCAGGTTCAGGGGTGGGAGTAGCTCCTCTTAGTGTAGACCTGAATGGCGGAAGTGAGTGTTTGAGCTTGATCTTGAGCAATAGGTAAGGGTTTAACAAATGGCAGTGGGAGGGAAGAGTGTGCCAGGTGGTGGGAATGGCACGAGCAAGGCCACCAAGGCGAGAGTTGTGTCATGCCTGGGGACTGGCAAGTTTATTGGTGTAATTGATGCATGGAATATAGGTTGAAGAGGGATGATGGAGAAACCTTGGGTGGAGCTTGAGCTGAGTCATGGAGCATCTTGAAGGCATCTGGGCTTTGCTGAAATATCAGTGGGGAGCCATGAATGGGTTTTGAGCTGAGTCTTGATCAGAGTGTTGCTTGGGGGAAGTTATTTGGCAGAGTTACACAGGGTATACTTAAGCAGCAACCTGGTGGTGGCAGTGGCCTGGGCAGAGGTGTAGGATGTGTGCTGGGGAATCTTGGAGAAGAGAAGGAGTTGGCTCCAGGCTGTTAGCCCAGTTACAGTCATAGGACCAGTTTTAATGCTTGTGAAAAATGGAAGAAAGGTATGTATTCAGTAAATTGCCAAATTGTATATGGTCAAGTGCCAAAATACATGTTTTAGGCTGATAAAAAAGGGATGACTCAGCAGGGGCTGGAGAGAAGGAAAGGATTCTTGGACCAGGTGAAACTTGACCTGATTCTTGAACACAGGGATGATTTGAGTCAAAAAGGAGTAAGGTGTGTGTGTGGGTGCGTGTGGGGGGTATCTCTAGTAGGCAATAGTGTGAGTTTGGAGTACATTATTAGACACTTCAGGCAGGAACCAGGCCAGCCTAGCTGGGCTAACACATAAGTTCTTGGTCAGCTGTACCTTTAGACAGTGGGTTCCTGCAGCTTGGAGGTCAGGGTCACTGGGAAGACTCAGATGAGGGTCTCCAGCCCTGCCCTTTGGAAGGCTCCAGATCACCAGGCAAACCAACCCTGGTTTTCACAAAGCTGTGAACAGGCCAGCCTCATCTCTGCTGGCCAGCCAGAAGCCAGAACTCTCATCCCATCCTCTATGCTAAGACGGGTCCTTCTGCAGGAAATACAGCCAGGAGCTGAGGGAAGGAGTGTAGGCCCCAGAGTGAGGTTCTGAAACTGCAGCCTGGGCTGTGGGAATCAATGAAAAAAGACACATCTGGGGTCTTGCCTCATCCTGTCACCTGGTTCTAGGTTTCCAGGGGCCCACCCAGGTTTCTGTGAGGTAACCTATACTTGGGGGCCCAGAGGCGTAGCAGTACCTGGTACCTGACTTCCTTCCTGCTCTGTCCTTAGTGGCCTCACTAGGGGACTTCTTCCTCTTCTTCTTCTTCTTTTTTTTTTTTTTGAGACAGAGTCCCAAGCTGTCACCCAGGGTAGAGTGCTGTGGCGTCACAGCTCACAGCAACCTCAAACTCTTGGGCTTAAGCAATTCTCTTGCCTCAGTCTCCCAAGTAACTGAGACTACAGGCACCTACCACAACGCCTGGCTATTTTTTTTGTTGTTGTTGTTGTTGCAGTTGTCATTTTTGTTTTAGCTGGCCCAGACTGGGTTCTAACCCACCAGCCTTGGTATATGTGGCTGGCGCCCTACGTACTGAGCTATGGGCACTGCCCAACAAGGGGACTTCTTTAACGTCCCCTTTGGTTGTTTCTGAAATGGGACTTTGTGGAGGGGAGACCAAAACTCTATTCACTGACGCAGTCTTGGCCAGATTCTGCTGTGCCGGGCACAGGGGCAGAAGAGGTGGTGGGAAGCATCCCTGCTGGGTGCCTTCCACCATCTGAAGTGATAGAGGAGCCCACAGCAGGTGAATACCCCACCTGCCAGCACGCACTGGCCAGCTCTGCCTCTTCATTCTGGCCCCAGAGTCCAACTCCAGACTGCTGTGGATGTGTACCAAAGACTCCAGTTTTGATCTTATGTGTGTGTGGGGGTGTCAAGCTGAGGGACAGGCCAAAGGTTAAGGAGCATTTAGGACTCAGGAGCTGCCCCTGCATCACCCCTCTCCCCCAATTCTTGCATTCGTTTAGGTGACTGAAGGTCAAGTTGCTGGTCAGTACCTCTTAGGAGGGCACCTTGAGTGACTAAAGGGGAAACTTGCCCAGGGAGGGAGAAAGAGCACTGTCAGGGCTCTGTGTGCACGTGGCTGACAGGCGATGCCATGTAGGGAGACCTCAGCCTCCCAAAGCCTTCCCTGTAGTACAATGAGGCCCAGGTCAGGGCGCAAGTGCCAGGCTGTTCACACACTGGCACCTTTCATGATGTCATTTCAGGAGGGGTCGCTCTCCCTCCGCCTAGGGGTGTGCAAAGGATATTCTGCCGACTTCAGCCCAAAGCTCATTCTCAAGTGACTTGTATGCTATTTACAGAATAGTAACACTCTCCACTCGCCACTTGTAAAGTGCTGGCACTTGGGCTCAGACATGCTGGGATCAAACCCCAGCTCTGCCTCCTTTTAGAAGCAGGGATGGGTCAGGCCGTGGCTCCCAGGGTGGGGTTCAGGACCCAGGGGAGATAAGCTTTGGCTGTGGGGTCATTCATGGGGGGCATTTTGTGAGGAGTGGGTTCCTGAGTATAGGCATGAGGGCTCCCAGAGACCGGGACCGAGAGCTTCCTGTCGGCATCTTGGACGCCAGCCCGGCGTTTCTGCATTCCTCACACAACCTGGGAGATGAAAGAGCAGACAAACTGCCAACCCTCTGGCCCCCGGGCCTCTGAACTGAGGAAGTGGCTGAATAATGAATGAGGCCAGAGCACTTCAGAGAGGTGGCTCTGGGGACTGCGTGGGCAGGGGAGAGGGATGGATGGGTGTGTGGGGGGCGGCAGTGCAGGCACGTGGCAGGACGCCCGGAGTCCCGATGAGGTCTGTGGCTGTGGCTGCCACTGCAGTTTAGAGCGATCGACTTGCACGGAGAAGCGTGGCCATGCGGGCTGGCCTGTGGACTGTGCTGCAGCACCTCAGTCTGTGGCACATGTGACCTCCTGTGCTGTCCCTACTGTACCTCTACCTTGAGCCGAGAGTAGCTGCTGTGGACTTTCCTGAGATAGTTTGTGGAGGTCTCCTGACCCAGGGCTGCAGGACAAGAGACTCATTCTGGGACATTCTGAGAAGGGCAATGTTCACTGGGAGGGCTGTGGTATATACATGTGACTTCCAGCAAGTGTCAGACAAGGGCAGCTTGAACGGCAGTCCCCAGAGGGAACTGAGTGTCTGCAGGGCCAGATCCCCATTTGCTCCTGGTGACCAGGGGCCCTCTTCTCTTGAGACAGTCCTTTCCACTCAGCAGCTCAGGAACAAGGTCACCTGAAGTCCGTGAGCCACACTCCCCCCTCTTGTTTCCTCTGTCATTTTTAGACTTTCTCTGTGGCCTAGATGGGGCAGCAGCTCCTCAAACCCAGCCAGGGGCAGTGAGGACACACACACCTGCGCTGAGCACCTGCTCTGTACCAGGCTCTTTCCTTCCTGAACATGATATTTCATGCAGTTCCAAGTAGCTCCCGTCCGTGATAACCCCCAGTGTAGGAGGCTGTGAATTGACTCAGATCACGCAGCTAGTGAGGGGGTGAGCTGAAATTTGAACCCTGGTCCCTTCTCAAGCCAGACTGTAACTTAGGTTGGTTCTCAGGCCTCTATTGGGCATTGTGAGGCAGGCTCACTGTTGGGGCAGCTTCTCAGGTATGCCCATCACCCTGGCCCCCAGCTCTCAAACCCTTCTTGGCATCAAGCAACTATTATGGCAGAGCATGATTTGGAGAGGGGAGACTGCCTGGGCTGGGTCCTCTTCCCAGGGATTCTTTTTTCCTGTTCTTGGCAAAGGCTAGTTGATGCACGGGGGTGTCCTGTATTTGCCAGGTTGCTCCCAACCACCAACTGCCTCGTAGCCCTTGTCCTCAGTCCCATGGAGGGAGACTTCCCCCGGCTTTCTCTATGCTGACATCAAAGCAAGCTGGGACCCCTTACAGCTCCCCCAGCGCTGAGCAGGTGGAGGCAGCATCCCTTGGCTCTGATTGGTCCAGGGCCTTCCTGTACACCTTTCCTCCAGGTGGCAATCAACCCTGCCATGTAGACCAAGCTCTCCCAGGCCTACTCTGGATGGTTACAATAAATACCCATCAAGTCAAAGCTCCTTTGCATAGGAAAAAAGCTGGGCATTGTCTCTCCTGCTTCCCCAAACACCTGGATAATTGCCTTGAAGAGCTAGAACAGGGAACCTGGATCACTAGAGGACTGGGAATGTCTTGAGAAATAATTCCCTGCACACACTACCCAGGGCCTGGAGGTGGAGGGAGGAGGCGGAAGGCAGACCCTTCCTCAAGGGAGCAGAAAGTCTGAGGCTGTCCTACCCCACAAAGGGGTTTGCTGGAAGCATCACTCCCCTCTGCTGCCCAGCCAGACAGCTTCCCCCCAGCAGCTCCACCTCTTGGCTGGCCCGTGGCACCTTGTCTCTGTTCTTGACACCCTGCCTCCATGGAGCTGGGCTGGACTCCAAGCTGGCCTTCACAGACCACAGGCACTCCTGGGCAAGGCCATGTTAGAACAGCCCTCCAAGCCTGAAGAACCCCTGCAAGCCAAATGCACATGTCACCACATCTCACAGCAAATTTCACTGTCGTTCATGTTTTATTAGTATAAGTGCCTTAAAAGCAGATCAGAGATTCAACTAATTTGCTCATTAGTAAAAGGAAATTAGCCATTTGAGATCTGTTCTAATAAAATTAGCTTGGTGACAAACGCTTTGTTGCGGTGTTTATTAGATTACCATACTCCCTGCATTTTAAAGGCCAGAGCCATCCTCAGCAACTCTTCAGGGTATTCGTCTAGCTTCTCTCTTCCTCTTTTTTGTTCTTCCTTTCTGGCCTGTGGAGATTTTTTTTGCCCTTTCAAGGCTAATTGGGAAGGCCTGACCCAAATCTGGGCTCTGTTCACACAATCCCAAAGCCCCAGAGTGCCCACAAGCCCTGTGCTCTTGCCTCCAGCCCCATTCCCTTGGGGTTTTCCATGTTGCTGGTTCTTTAAGTGGAGCCAGCATTTCTCTGCTGTCCCCCCAGCCCCAAGACCAGAAATAGGCCTGCAGCAGCAGTGCCTCCTGATGCCTTTGGGTCTCCTTGCCCCTTAGAGCCTTCTGGATTATCCTCCAGTTGATGAGCACCCTTAGAATGCTCTCTGGCTTCCCCAGTCATTTATTTCCACTCGACCCCCATCAGTGTGGTCAGCTTCCCATTCTGCCCTGTGCAGACACATGATCTTGGCCATCTGCAGCTTGACTGGTGAGATCTGGAAACTCACAGGATGTCTCGTGGTGCACAGAGCTGCCCGGGGCTCCTGCCTCGGCCTGATGCTGGTCAGGCACTGTGCACCTTGGGAAGCTCTTAGTTAACCCAGGACTGTGCGATTTAGAAGCAGGCACTCCCAGCACCCCACGGTGCTCTGCTGGCACCTCTTTCTGGGAGCATGTCATCTCATTGGAGGGTCCCTTTTCACAACCACCCTATGCATTTACTCTGTGCCAGGCACTGGGGATGGCCAGCACTTCATTAGCCTGCTTTTGTCTAATCTCCTGGATGACATTAGGGGGTAGACCACACTGGACCACACTGTTGCTTTCTTTTTAGAGGCAGGGCTGACATTTGGAAAGTTTCTGGAGGTTACCCTGCTTGTAAGGTGCAGAGTGAGAGTCTGGACACAGGTGGTATGTCTCTGAAGCTCTTTACTCTCACATGTGGGTAAACGTCTGCTCCTTACCTGTGCTGGCACGTGACATGTGAGCTTCCTGAACATGGGTCAGTGCCTCAGTCATCTCTGCATCCTCCACAGTGCCTGGCACCGGCTTGGCGTGTTGCAAGTGCTCAGAAACATTGACTGAGTGAACAGGGAGCTCAGAGAGGCATGGACAGACAGCCCAAATTACTCTGGGGTTAGAGGCCTGTTTCAGGGGCACCCGGCACGGCCCTGTAGGACCTGGGGCAGCCCCAGCTCCTCTTTGCCCCTCCTGGATTCCTCCTAGCCTGGTGTGAATCATTGGCTCAGATGACAGCGATGTGCTTATCTCACAGGATGTGACTCTGAATATTGGAATGTCAGAAGTGGCTGCCTTCGCAATAAGTTGCTGTCAGAGAGGAAATAAAAGGGAGTTGCGGTTATTTAATTTGCAGGGTGCTGGCGACAGGCTGGGCCTAAGGACTTGCTGCAGTCTCCCCGGCAGCTGGGGCATCAAACCCCGCAGGACCCTGCCCTGATTCCCATCCTCCCTGGGGTCCCTCTAGCCCCTGTGCCCCCCCATGAGTTCCCAGCATGAGCTCCCCTCTTTCCAGAGCTCTGCCTCCTTTCCAGCCCTGCCTGGCTCAGGGGCCAGTCCCCCTGCCCCTGCTCTCCCTCCTGCCCTTCCCTGCCCAGCCCATGATCTCCTGGCCCCTTTGCTGTATCCCCCCATTTATCCTACCCCTCCTGTGAAGCAGGTATGATTTCTTCCACCTTAAAAAATGAGGAAATTGAGGCTCAGAAAGGCTAAGCATCCAGTTCTGCAGATTCCACACAGAGATACAAAGGGGGCCAGTCCCTCACTGGGGCCTCCTAGTGCTGAGCTCTGGCACCATCCAGACGGCTGAGAAGCAGGGTTTGGCCCTCCGCGTGATGGGGTAGCCCACTGGGGGACCTGGGACAGAGAAGGCTGTGGGTAGGGACTCCGTGAGGAGCAAATATCTGAGATCCAAATCTCCTTACCTCTAATGGGAGGTAAATCTCCTTTCTTTGGTTTTGGCCCCATTTGCTTTGGGCTCCGAGAGTGGGTGGCAGGTGAAGACTTGGGAGAGGTTTTGTTGATGGACACGTGGTCCCTCTTCTAGTGCTGGACCTTAGTTTATAAAACCCATGTGCAGCTGGTCCCGGTCCCCTCTGGAGAAGAGTCTATGGTTCTGTTTTGAATAAGACACCCCAGAGAGACAGAAGAGTACAGGCCTTGGAGTCAGCTGAGTTAGGGTCTAAATCCAGGCCTATCAACTGTGTGTCCTCAGGTGAATTGTTCAACCTACCTGGGGTTCAGATTCCCCATCTGGTATCCACTTTTCAGGAGAGTTGTGAGGGTGAAGAGAAATGTGAATAAAGCTGGAAGTAAAGTGTTGGAAGCGTGACCCACCAGGTCTAGAAGGCAAGGCCTCGCCTGACATCCAGCCAGGGACAGGGAGGACATCTCAGGATCTGGCCCCTGGAGGGTCATTTTAGTTGAAAAGCTCTTGAGAATCCTGGGGCCACCTAGAATCGGCCCCTGCCTAGAGAGAGTGGGACAGCCCATCTTGGCATGAGACCCCAGCTCTCTGTGGAGAGAAGAGAGGGTCCTGTGGGCTCCTGGATACCTCTGTGTCTCACTATTTCCTGCTGTGCTTCTTCCTGAGCCCAGATGCCCACTCAGCATACTCTCAGACAGGAGTCACACCTGCCTCCCTCCTGAGTCACACCTGTCCTTCCTCTGGTCCAGGACCCTGAGGAGACCCCATTGTTGAGTCTTTAAGGGCATGAGAGTGTGAGTTGAAGGGTTTTGGAGTGTGGGGGCAAAGCATGATATAGAGGGCACCTTGGGTTCCTGCCCAGCTCAGCCACTTGCCGGCTTTGTGAGCTGGGCAAGTGGTTCGCCTCTCAGAGCTTTGTCTACATCTTGAGAATGTGGCTATATAACGGCTCCTAGACTATCTTGAGGGCCCAGGGGCTGATGGAAGTGCTAGAATGGGGCCAAGCACAGTAGACACAATAGGTGTGGTTTCTTCCCCTTGAGGGCTGAGGCTTGCAGGGGCTTTCACCACACCCTGAGCAGCCTCTGGTCTTCCTTACCCTGCTCCCCCAAATCCAAAGTGGAGCGGTAATGGGGGGCTTCAAGTTTGAAGCTGTCTTGATTCTTCAGATTTTTTTTTTACCCCTTTCTCTTTCTCCTCTCATTCTTGGTCTCTCATGACAGGTGTATTGGTACAACCGATGTTGACCCACGGGTCTCTGAAATTCTGTTCATTTTCCTTCAATGTTTTTTTCCTTTTTTCCTTCTTCAGACTAGATAATTTCTATTGATTTACCTTCAAGTTCACTGATTTTTCTCCTCTGACATTGCACATCTGCTACTGAGCACATCTGCTGAATTTTCAATTTCTGTTACCATATTTTTCAATGCTAGAATTTGGTTCTTTTTGTAGTTTCTGCTACTTTATTGCAATTCCTTAAATGTTGAGCTTATGTCATCATCTAGTTCTTTAACTCTTTATATAGCTTTCTTTAATTCTTTAAATGCATTTATCATGAGTTGTTTTTGAAGGTTTTGTCTGCTAAATTCAGTGTCTGAATCTACTTGGAGTTGGTTTCTATTGAACTTTTTTTTTTCTGGAGTATGTGTTACTTCTTGTTTCTTTTTTTTTTTCTGGAGTATGTTACTTTCTTTGTTTCTATGTTGTAATACTTTTGTTGAAAACTGAACATTTTAGATCACATGTTGCACAAACTCTGGATTCTGAAGTTTCCCTCTTGACGGTTATTACTGTGTTTTTTTTTTTTAAGTAACATATTTAGATTTACTCTGGGCATCTGTCTCCCCAGGTCTGCATAGCTGCTGATGCCACCACTCAGGTTTTAAAAAAATGTTTTTAGCTTTTAGCTTGGCATAACCTGGCTTCGTAAAGTTTGTCTTTATGTATAGCTTGGTGTGGTTAGTTAGTGATTGGTCAGAGGCATGTGCAAACACCTTCAGTTAGAAAGGCTTCCGTCCTCTGTGTCCATGCTGGGAAACACATTCAAAATTCAGGCAGTTTTCTACTTTTCCTTCCTTTGTCTTCCCACCAGGTCATCCCAGGCCTTCCCTGTGCACATCAGCCTCCCTGGAGGTCAGGCAGGGCTACTTCTCCAGCCCCTCTAAGCTCTCATTTCCAGGAGCTCCCTGCTAAATTTCTGGCTGTTTCTTCTCTGCTATTTATCCCATTTGGGACTGTAACCTAGGCTCATTTTCTTCCGCACTGAGTCAGACATTTTTTACTGTCAACCACTGGACACCCACAGGCTTGAGGCCTTCTGTTCTGAATCAGATCAGCCCTCCTGCAGTGAAGATGCTTGTTTTTATGGTTGGTTCCACCCAAGAAAAGCCACGGCTGGGAGTGAGAACAGGAGAGGCCCAGGTTAGAACTTTGCAGTTCTTTTTTTTTTTTTTTAATCTCAAGTTCAATTTTTCATGAATAAATACTTCCAAATTTGCCATTTTGGTTGATTTCCAGAGTCCTGAAATGGTTTTTTTTTTTTGCTTATTTGTTCAGTTTTATACTTGATTTCAGGAGGAGAATTTACAGACCTCTTTACTGCACCATTTCTGAAAATCCTGCCTCAATTCTTGAGACCTGGGTTTACCAGCTTGAACTTGAGTTATTTGTAAGTGGAGAACCCTCTACCTGTACAGTGCCTCATAGGCTCCTTAAGATTTTGGATGACCTGACTTTTTCCCAAGACAAAACAGATTTGGCTATTTGCATGCTTATCTTGAATCCTGGCTGCTTCCCCTGAGGTCCTTTCTACCTCTGCCCTTCTAGAAGAAAGAACCAGGCCCTTTACTGACCAAGCCTCTCCAGGACTTAGCCACCCTTCTCTCTAGCTCTGTCTGTTTAACCATCAGCCCTACCTGGCCTGTTTCACTGGCAGCAACGGAGGGTGGTTTCATTCAGGATGCCTAAGACTGCCTAAGACTGTGGCCTTATGCAGCTCATCTTATAAGCTTATCTTAGAAGCAGGGCATTTGTCTGATCCCATCCTCATGGTGGAGATGCCACTTTCTGCAGAATCCCTGGTCCTCACTGCCTCCAACTCCCTGTGAACTCTGGAGTAAGCAGAGTCTGTTCTCCTTATGCATTTTTCTCAAACATGAATTTACGTTCTCACTTTCCTGCTTAACAGCCTTATTTGCCTAGCTCTTGCTCTTAGATGCTCTTAAATAACACCTAAACCTTCTAGCTGGGCATTAAAAGGCCTTCATAATTTGGCCTCAACTCACTTGCTAGCCCCAGCTCCTCTTACTGCCCCTCACACTGTGCTTCAGCCCCACTGAATTGTCTACTGCTCTCTGGACACACCGTGCTCTTTCGTACCCCTACCTGGAATGGCCTTGTCCCTTCTGTCTCTGGTAAACACTCTTCATGTCCCATCTTAGTGAGCTCCCTATCTGCGAAGCCCTCTTTAATCCCCCTGGACAGAGGGGTATTCCCTCCTTCGGGTTCTTCCATTGCACTCTACCTGGGCTATCCTACCCCATGGCAGCCATCCCCTGTTTATATATCTGCTTCTCTCTCTAGTATGTAAGGAACTTGAGGGTCAAGGCTCTTTAGCTTGTGTTCTATCCCAGTGTTACACACAGCACTAGGCACATAGTGGGTCTCTCTTAAATATGGGTTGAATGTCAGAATGACTTTCTATAACCTTTCCTGCCAACAGCAAGTTTGGTTGGTGGCTCTCTGTAGGTTTTGAAGTCTTTGGAGTATGATTTATAATCTGATTATATTCAAATGTAGGATCTACATGACAACATTCAATTAAATTCAATTCTTAAAAATCATTTTGGGTGGATTTTGACTTTACTTAATATTCATTGTCAGTAGCCCTGGGAACCCCCAGCCCCAACTCTTTATTCAGGCTTTAAAATTGCTTAATTTAGTTTTGTCCACCTGATGTGAAGAGCTGTCTTTGGTACCTAAAGAAACAGTCTCCCCACTTGGATCCCACTTTTGCCCTTTGAGATCAGGAGTCCAGGTACTCACTGCTGCCACCGTGGACTTTTCTGAGACAGCTGACATGGGAGTATGTGCATGAATGCAGGCACACATGCATGTATGTTTGGGAGGAGAGAACCTCGTCAAATTGTATGGGATCAGCTTGTTATTTTATTATTCCTTCTTTTTAATAACCAAATTACTGATGCTGGTAAGAATTAAAGATTAATCCTGTAAATTCCTTTCTGAGCCCCTTCCTTGATGGAATACATTCCAGAAAAGAGGCTTCAGAATGAATCCTGCCCTGGTTAGGGGAATCTGCGACTTTGGACTCTTGAGCTGACATTGGCCTGTCTGGAAGCTGGAAGGTGACAGTCTGAGGGAGCAGTGGGATAACGACTGGGGCTCAGCTCCCCTCATTTCCCCCAAACCAGTGACCCTGGGAAACATGGCAGAGCTGCCTCTAACCTATCTGCATCTTAAAGGAAAGAAAGCCAAGAGCATTGGGAAAGTTTTGTGAGTTAGTCTGAGGACTCCTGGGGTTATAGCCTTGTGAGATCTCAAATTTGCCGTCTAGGTCACCCTTCAACTTTCAGACAGGTCCACATCCGAACAGTCCCTAATACAGAAAATTTATCATAGGTGCATTGATGAGTGGAATAAGATACCCCCTTTGGTTTCCTAGTTCTCAGAGGGAACTGGACAATGTCCGCAGTGCATCATGAAGACCCTTTTCATGGCATCTCTAATACATTATGTCCTCATCTCTGTGCATGTACAACTCCCATTTGACTGTGAACTCCTTCGGGAAGAAACCATGCCTCATTTATCTTTATATTTCAGTGTCAAGCACTGTGCCTGGTTTCTGATCCCATAACCCAACCTACTTTCCCCCTTTCTCTTCTGTCTTATTTGAGACTATCTACCCCAGGCAAGAGAGCTAGCTGGCTGTCAGTGAAATGCCAATGGCCTCATATTCTCATAATCAATATTGGAGTGAAGAGGAAAACAATTAGTGGCTTTTTATCTTCCAAGAAGTAGGCTGTCTTTAGTGTAGGGCAGAGGTGACAGCACCCGGCTGCGGACACCAAAGTGCTTCATAAATCAAAATCTAGTGGCTTCTGAATCTCATGGGGTTCTAGCCCATGGGTATTGACAGACATCTTCAGGGTTGGTGCCTGGGTTTCATTGGAGGAGGGGAGTGAAAGGGGAGTTGATCTGGTGACCCTTGTCCTAAGAGAGTGAATTTGAAGTTGAGGGAGGGAGAGTGGCCTTGGGTTCCAGGGACTATCCTCACAGTCTCTTGGCCCACCCCTGCCTTGGTCACAAGCACCCAAATCTTAGAGTGCAGGACCTTAGAGCTTGAAGAACCTCACTGAGTGATCTTACAGACAAACCACTTTATTTTTGTAGAGGGAGACATGGGGACTTCAAACTTGCAATGACTTTCCTGTGGTCACATAGGGTGTCCAACACAGTGCCACACATTATCTAAAGAGAGCCTTTTAACAAGCCTATGAGGTGGGCTCTTTCCACCTTGCTTTATAGCTAAAGAGGTAGAGACTAACAGAGGCTAAGGAACTGGCTTGAGGTTACATAGCCAGTAAAGTGGAGAAGCAGGTCTGCCTGGCTCTACACCAGAAGAGCTGGGATAGTCTTGAAGGACCCAACCAGGACTGGTCTCTCTCTTCATCTTGCATCCCGTGAGCAGTGCTTG
The DNA here is from genome assembly GCA_963573935.1 of Arctocebus calabarensis. Classification (NCBI taxonomy): domain Eukaryota; kingdom Metazoa; phylum Chordata; class Mammalia; order Primates; family Lorisidae; genus Arctocebus; species Arctocebus calabarensis. Next base: position 13,986 of record CAUYON010172242.1, read on the forward strand.
GATGCTTTGTTTTGACACGTCCCAATCCCATATCACTAATTGCTATTGTCTGCCTGAAGTGGCACTGCTCTGTGTTTGGGTTGAAGCATGAGGGTTGGCCTAGGGATAATTAATGGGATCCATTCACTTTTCTTCTGCTCAGTTGAACTTAATTTGAGTAATTTTCATTAGTCCATCTGGAAGGCTTGTCCCACGCAGGGGTGGGAGGCTAATGGGCGGGTTGTACCCTGGGTCTTTCCCAGTATGGTGAGTAGACGCAATAGGTCCTACTTGTGTGGGGCTGGCTAAAACGGAATTCTGCTGCTCTCCAAGGAACAGAAGGAAGACCCTGATGACTTCTGCTCTGGGCACATGCATATATGTGGAATGGCTGGGCCATGCCCCTCTGTTGGAGGCCTAGAATCTTAGAAGCTCTAAGATGAGAGATGCCCACTTACTATTTAATATTCGAACCCTTCTTGTGGCATCCTTTCTGCCCCAAACTCTCTCCAGCAACAGGCAGCTCACTACTCTTACACCAGAGCTTCTCCCGTGTGCTCCCAGGAGCATTCTATGAATTCTTCCCAGGCCTAGAACTGCTACGTGAGGGGTCAGTGTCCCATTGCTGGTGACCGATGGCTGGGGGCAGCCTCCTCCACCCCTTTTTCCCAGTGAACTGCACAGACAGGATCTATGTCTTCATGAGCCCTTACATGAACAATGCCAGGAAGCGCTGCCACACGGCGCACCTGTCAGCCCTAGCTGCCACGTCCTCATACAGTTTCTGACAACTGTCTGCATTCTACTTTTTAAGCATCAAATGGTCAAGTCCAATCTGTAGCAGCTCTTTAAATATTGGATAGTTTGTCCTAGTAAGTCCTTGCTAGATAAGTCCATTTCCTTTCATATTTCTCCTGCAACATGATTTGGAGTTTGTCTCATCCTAGTTGCCCTCTTCTGTCTAAATTCCTCAAAAGCATGACACTCAGAATGGAGCCCTGTTCCTAAGGGAGGGCTGACCCTGCAGAGTGAGACAGGACTATCGCTGTCTTCATGTTGGACTTTGTGTCTCCATGAAAGCAGCCTACCTCTCATTAGCTCAGCTGGCAACCCCTTTCACAATGCTGACTTTCTACTCTCTGGAGCCCTTAAGGACCAGATGACAACTTAACCCAGGAACATCACCTGTGGCCTTGGAAATGCTGGCCAGAAGCTATTACCACCCTCTGCTCTGTACCCTTAGTTAAGAAAATCCAAGTGGCTAAAGTTTTCTGAGAAGGCCTAATGTGCTCAGCTTTTTGCTTTTGCTCTTGAGACAGATGCCAGAAGGGTGCTTTGGCCATGGAAAAGTCCTATGAGGATGGAGCTGTCTCTCTCAGTTCCTGGTCCCTTGGTCCCTGCTGCTGTCCCTAAGTCCTGTGCCCTGTTCCTGTAGTTCCATGCTCACTCTCTTTACTGGTTGACACTTGCAGGTGTATCCTTGCTTGTCCTTGGTGCTCTAGGGCTGGCAGGGTGGGTGAGTGGTGCCTACAGCTGTAGGGAGAGCATGAGGTCAGCTCAGCCATCAGCCTCCATCCTCAAGGTGGGTCAAGTTACCCAGTCTCCCATTCTGGTAGTCAGAGATGCTGGGGAGAGAGAAGCATCTTGACAGCCCTTCAGAGGACACTCCCAGCCTCAGCAGGTGACTGGGCAGGACATGATCACTGCACACCAATACCCTCTGCCAGCTCTTTATAATTGTGATACCAGGGGCTCAAGTCAGACCCAGGGCCTAACCTGGTGTCCTTGATTTTAACCTGTGTGTCTTCCAGAATTCCATTAACATCTCTGAGTCTCCATGTTAAAATCTGTACTATGTGGATATGACAGAGTTGATGTCGAACTTTAAAGACGTTATCAAGTGGCCTTGTGCCCATACAGTGTGCTATGCCTGTTGTGAAGCCTCAATCATATATTTATCGGAATTTTTCTACCAACACTATCCGGGGTAAGGAGTTTGAGCAAAGTGGGGATGACTTGGCGGGGGTGGGGGGAGTTAGGTGGCTGGGACTTAGTGTCCCCTGGGCTGCCCCTCTCCTCTCGGAGACCTGGGTTCCCTTACAGGGCTGGGTGATGGGACCTGCGGCTGCTGCCACTGCTGGTGCTCGGGTCCTACAGGAGCTGTCGATCTGCCCCCGGCTCTAGTGACACTGGCAAGTAAACAGCAGTTGTCAGAGTCGATTTAACGTTGATATTTTTATCACATATCAGGGCCTGGTGCCATGGCAAGGAATGACAGAAGCAGAATGCTAAATAATTTCTCTACATAATGTGGGCTCCCTGGGCTTCCCGAAGGGAGGAGAAGCTGGGCTGAGAGGAGACTGGCTCAGTGTTCCGAGTTTGTGTGCGGGACACTTAGTCCCTCGTCCCTGGGGTCCTGCTGCCGACAGCCTCCTGTGGGCTGGTCACTGGCTCTGCAGAGCCGACTGCAGGGTGGCAGAGGGAGACAGAGCAGGGTTGGGAGGGGAGAGAGAGGGCTCAGACTCAATAAGTACTTGTTGATTTGATTTGAAAGGAGAGAGAGAGAGAAGGAGACAAAGAGGCAGAGGGAGAATTGGAGAGTTAGAGATGAGAAGGAGAGAGAAGAGAGGGAGGCCCAGAGGAGCCAGGGGACGGAGAGTGAGGCAGGAGGGCAGTGGTAGGGGGTTGTCCAGGCCTGGGGAGGGAGGAAGAGAGAGGGGCAGAGATGAGGCAGGAGGGCAAGTTGGGGACCCCAGAGGGCAGCAGTGTCAGGCCAGGCCAGGGCCCCAAAGGGTGAAACCTCTGTCATTTTCAAATCTCCCCAGATTCCTTCTGGGCTTACAGTTCCTCCTTTGGGCTTTGGGAGAGGCAGAGAGCTCAAGGCTGCTCAGATTCAACACCTTCCCAGGTGAGCTAAACCATTCAGCTCAGCACCCAGGGTAGGGAAGTCACACCTCTTTGGGGCAGAAAAGGGTTACTTCCCTTGGGAAGGGCCCCACTGGCTGCTCACAACTCCAGGCCAACATAGGCCAGTGCCTGAGAGCAACAGCAAGAATGGTGGTCCCCTGTCTCCCTCTGGGGAGATGAAGGTCTCAGGATGGGGAGCGTGTCTTACTCATCTCAAGGTCTAGGGCCTGGTGAAGTGCCTTACCTGGAACGTGCTGGTGGTCAGCACATACTCATAGGATGAATGAAGAAGTCAACAAGCCATCCCTATGTACAGGAGCCATCAGAGACGGCCCTGTCCCACAGCACGTTTGTGATGGACCTGGGACCCACAGACCCCCAGACTGGGCAAAGTATCCTCTAACTTCTTCATCACTATCTCTGGAGGCTAGAGGAAGCTTTGGCTCAACTTGCTTATAAACAGGGTGGGTGAAGCTGGAGCCCTGATCAGTCCAGGGTATGGCTGAGTCCTTCCAGAAAGGTCAGCGTCTCCCTACCTTCCCATTTTCTCCCTCATTCTCTCAACCCTCTTCTCACATCTCCCTCCTCTGCCAACCCAATCGCCAGGGAAATATTGCAACTGATTCTCCTGGAACCCTGCGGTGGCTAAACCCCACCATGACTCTCCTTCATGCCATCCTTGGCTGTCACACAGCCGGGCTGTGCTTCAGTAATGAGCAGCCTCCATCTCCCAGTGGCTTAGCATAGCAAAGGCTTATTTCTCATCTGCATCACAGTCTGAGGAAGGTTCTGGCCACTTTACTTGGAAGCTCTTCTTCAAGGCAGGATGCGAGATCTTTGTCCCTTCCATTCTGAGATGCAGCCATATAAACATCTGCTCTCTAACGGGCTCTTGGAGAGAGAGAGAGCGAGGATAAAGAAGCTCTCATGGGGACTGTGGCTAAGCAGGAAGTGGCATAGACCATTTCTGTTCCAATGCCATTAGCCAGGACCCGGACAGCCCTTGTGTGGGTGCAAAGAAGGTGGGAAATGCAGTTTTTCCCCCTGTGTGCCCAGGGAGAGATAGAAGATGAGGGGTCTGTATTGTCTCTGCCACACAACCTGAGCTCTCACCTTTCCTCTCCTCGTCCCAGCCCTTCTGTGCAGGACCTCTCTCTAATTCCCCAACCTTCCAAGCCATTCCCTTTGTCCTTGGGTACCTCATCCCCTGGGACCTAAGTCCTACACCTCTGTGTTTTCTCTGGCAGCTCCTTCCACCTGCTATCTGACTGGGAAATGGGTCTTTTTGGAAGATACTTTTTCACAGCCATGTGCCTCAGGGTTGGGAGATGGGGTTGGTGTCCTCTGTATGCTCCAAAGCCAGGCCTAGACCTTTCCTCTTTCATAAGAGTCCTGAATCCTGTGGGCTGTGTGTCACCTGGTTCTAGCTTTTTCTTTTTTTCTTCATATGGCCACCCACTGGCCTCTTGGTCACTCTCCTTCACTCATTGGACATGTGGCTTTTGCCCCAGTCATCATCTATGTTGGCTTATGCAATAAGAAGTCCCTATATCTGCAGTTGGCAGGCTGGAGGCTCAGAAGAGCTGATGATGCAGTTCCAATCTGAAAGCTGGCAGGCTCAAGAGTCAATGTTTTGGTTTGAGTCAGAAGCAAGAAAGAAACAATGTCCAAGCTCAAAGCCCAGTAGGGAGGAGGAATTTCTTCTACTAGTGGGAAGATTGGCCTTTTTGTTCTATTCAGGCCTTCAATTGACTGATTGGGGCCTACCCATGTTAGCTAGGACAACCTGCTTTACCCTATCTACCAACTCAAATGTTAATCTCATCCACAAATCCCCTCACAGACATGCCCAGAATAATGTTTGACCAAATGTCTGGGCACCCCATAGCCCAATCAAGTTGATTCATAAAATTAACCATCCTTACCACCCTCTCGTAATATCCTTAACTGTTTTGCTCCCTTGATTTTGTCTCATGAACTGGAAAAACTCTAAACTCTAGATAAATCAGTGGTCTACTTTTTTCACTTCTCAGTTTGGAGTGCTGAGTGCTGCTGGACAGGGACATACACATGTGCACATGCACACTTACACACACTGCTGAGAAGACTCGCCTCCTCAAACTCACAGCTCTGGCTTCTCCTGAGCCTTTGATAGACTGTAGAAACCTGCCTCTGATTCCCTAGGCATCTTTCTGTCCATTTCTGTAGGAAGTTATCTTACACTGTCTTTTCTCTCTTTGAGCTTCCTCAGTAGTCCATATTCTTCCCCCCCATCCAATCTCTTGAACCACCAAGACACCAGCAGCTCTTGGATGGAGATGACTTCCACATGCTTTCCCCTCCCACCCCAGTTTACCTGCATCTGGCCTGGCCTTCTCCTGGTCCTTCCCTGTCCCAGTGCTGTTCTGCCTGTTGTTGAGTTTTCTCATTGTTGTGTGAACAGGTCAAGTGGGACCTGTTCACACAACAATGAGCTCATTTCTCTGCTAAAACTTCCAATGCTTCCCCCCCCTTTGAAACTATCTTTATGTGATTTAAACATGATGTGTGTGTATAACATATAACATGCACACCTCCCATTCTGTAGCCAAACATACACCTTTCTTCAACATCACATACCTCCCTGGTAATTGCCCCATCTCACTCTGCTTCTTTACAGCCAGACTTAATGAAACATTCTCATCCTTCCCTAATTTTGTCTCTCGTTCACTCCTTGGGAATCATCTTCTTTCACCCCACCACTCTGCAGAACTCACTCATGACTTGTATGTCTCATTAGATGGCAGTGGACAGGTTTAGCTTTTATCCTGCTTGACTTCTCCAGGTCTGGTTGACCACTCCTTCTGGAAATGCTTTATTTTGTTGGGTTCTCATGATGCAGGTTTCTTCCTTTTCCTCTTCCTTTCCTTAATTTTTTAATACTTCTCAATGGTTGGTTCTCTGTCTCCTTCACTTGTTCTCTGGGTGTTTGAGTCCAATCTCATGGCTTCAGCTGGGACTATGATCTATCAGCTGATGACTCTGGTATCTTACCTCTACTCAGACCACGCGTGTCTCCTCTGTTCACTATATATATATCCAAAACTTAACTCATCATCCCTGCCATTCCACCCCCACCAACAAACCTGCCTCTCATGTGTCCCTTCCCTTGGAGAATCCATCCATTTAACACATATTTACTGGCTCTCTGTGCCAGGCAATGGTCCAAGCTCTAGACACCCTCTACCTGACTGCCCACACCAGAAACCCTGAAGTCAGTTTTGACTCTCCTTTCACTATCCATCTTCTAATGACACCAAATCCTGCCAATTCTACCTCTGTAGTACCTTTTACATGCTTCTCCATCCCTCCATTTTTACTGCTTTCTGGATTACTGCCTTAACTCCCCAGTTTATCTCCCTGTTTCCAGGTTTGTCCCCTCAAATCTCTTATCTCTATTAGGATCAAACTGTTCTCACCACTCTATTCTCCAAAACTATTAGTAGTTCTCCATTGCCTTCAGGCTCTAAGGCCCCCAAACATCCATCTGAGCTCCAGCCTCCTCTGTCATGGGTTGTCCCCATCCTGGTCTATGCTATGTTCAGGATAAAATATTTGCAGTCCCAAGCTTGCTATGTTGTCCTCTCTGCCTAGAATTCCCTACCTTCCCCTCTTTGCCTGGCAAAACTTTCATAGCTCAGGTAACATCTTAAAGGTCTCTTTTCTTAACCTTTTATCTCTTACGACCAGGTGGTCTGATCTAAGTGCTCTGAAGTAACCTGTGCTTGCTTTGTCATGGAAACCACTGCAAGGCGATTTCACAACTTCTTCACTCACAGCTTCCACCTTTGTTGTGAAGCACCTTTTAGGAAGGGATTGTGTATTGCTCATTATTGTATTCTCAGCACTCCACAGAGTCCTTGGTATAGAGTAGTTTTTCAATATGTGCATGTTAAGTGAAAGAGTGAGTAAGGCACTGAGACAGGCCATGTATTAACTGACCCAGAGCCCAGCCTGGACCAGGGGAAGGGAGGACTCCCAGGGTGTGGCATGTAGATGAAGCCATCACCCTAAAGAGATGGTTGCCTGCTGCTTGTTTGGCCACACCCATGGCAGTAGAAGTTGTACCAAACTCTGTATCCAAGAACCTGGATTCCCAGTTATGTTTCTGCCATTTCACAGCTATTAGTGACTCCGGGCAATTCCTTTAACCTTTCTAAGCAGTTGCCCTTCTCATTTGTTAAATGGGGATATTTATGTCAATTTAATAATATTGTTGCCAGAATTAAATGAGGTGAGAAGTTGTGAGAAGTGCTATGTATTTCATAAGCATGATGAAAGTGTCCTGAGCATTTGTTAGGGCCTTGGGTGAGCAGTGTTCTTGGCCAGACACAGGAAGGAGGCAGCTACCAGGACAGAGGGTGTCAGCTGCTGGAGGCAGCCTGGGCCCAGGTCTCCTAGATCTAGACCTACATGTGTCCCTGGGCAAAGGCCAGGGCCTGAGGCGGCTCCCTGGGGAAGAGGAGAGCCAGGTCCCAGTGGAAGGCCCCTCCCCTATGGCCCTGGCCCAGTCCAGGCACCACCCCCCCCCCCCATGCTGCATCTTCCTGGAACCACACTTGGCCTCCTTCATTCCTATTGTGAAGAGCAGTGGGGTGCAAGGTCTGAAACTACTCCGTGGGATGGAGTAAGAATGATCAGAGAAACTGGGCTTTGGAGGCTTCCGTGGAATTAGTGTACCAGTCAAAAGGAGAGTCCCGCTCAGCACTGTTGCACCCTCAGCCCTTTACTGGGATGTGTGTGATGAGGGTTTTGTGACACAGACTGCAAAACAGGAACTTCTGGGATGGGCTTGAGGGGAAGAGGGGCTGCTGCTGGGTTTCAGGAGGGAGCTGAGGAGATCAGAGGAAAGGGGACTGCCATCAGGAGGGCCCAAGAGGGTGGACAGACGAATGTAGCACCCCGTGAGCTGTCCAGGCCAGTGCCAGGGCTCAGCTGCACCAGAGTTTTAAACTGGTTGCTTATAGTTCAGTGTTTAAACCAGTTTTACTCGCAGTGCCAACTGTTCTTGGATGCTTTTCCCTAAATGTTTTATGTTTTGTACTTGTGCCCAGAGGTGGTTTTGTGTGGTGGGGGCACTTCTGTCAATCTGTCAGCATGAATGATTAGAAGATGGGAGGAGGAGAGGGAGGGCAGAGAACAGGAGAAACAGGGGCCCATGTCCTTTGGGTTCTGGGGTGGGGGTTTCTGTGCACGTAGGAAGACTGTGCACTGGTCAGTCCCCTGCTGACCACTGCTTAAAGCACAGGCAGTAGCTCAAATGGGTGTGTCTGAGAATAGGAGCTGGAGCATTTGCCCTGAGGGCACTTGCACGTTTTCTCACACACACACACACACACACACACACACACACACACACACGAGACTTGGATACAAGCTAATCTTACTGGTGAATGATTTTCTACAGGGCATGATTTAGGCTTTCTGGGAAGACTGTCCATCATAAAATTTTCTCCATCCTGGTACCCGGAATTCCTTTTCCTGTTAGGAGCAACTCTTACTTCCCCCAAATCTTAGCGGCCAGGGCAGTTGCTGAGAAAGCAAGCTGCCTCTCTGAGAGGTGGACAGGCTGCTGGCATGGCTTTTTTCTCTCTAATTCCTGACTTACCTGCTTATATACACAGGGTGGGGCCCACAGCAGCTTAGGGACTAGCTGGAGCACTGCTATTGAAGGATAGACGAAAGCTCCTGGAGGCAGGGGTTTGGGTCAAGTTTGCTTAGTGCTTAGAATGCAGTCTTCCCACCTTCGATTGCGAAAATAACATCTCTCATGAAAATCCCTAAGAGTTTTGTGGAAATTAGATTAACTAATATAGGCTTATCAAACTCTTTGTGCAGAGTTATTATTTTCCCAAGCCAGTGTGTCCGGGGAAAAATAGATCCTCAATGATTTGCTTTGATGTTCTTTCCCAGGTTTGTGGTACGCTGTTTAAGTCTCCTAAGACATCACCTTCCTAGCTCCCAATAACCCTTCTTTCTCATCACCTTATCAAAATTTCAAAAGAAAAGGGGGGCTCTTGCAAACTCATACACAGTATGGTGGAACTGACTGATGACGGGGAGGAATGAATAGTCTCAATGGAGTTGCTTACCCCCTCTGGCCCCCAGCCCCTCCTGGCGAAGATCAGACCTTCCCTACTATTGCAGATCTGAGATCTCAGAGATAGCTTGAGCTCCCCACACCAGCCAAGGGTACAAATGTCTCACCCCAGGGATTCCCTACCAATCTGGCATGCTATGCCATGAGTTTCCTTAAATTAAGCTTCTTCCCTCATTCCCTCCTCTGCTTGGGCTTCTTGTGAGCCCTCTCCTCTCACTCTCAATTTGCAAACCCTTGCACATTTAATCCACACCACAACTCTGCCAGGGAGATGTCATTGCCCCATTTTACAGATGAAGAAACTGAGATCTCACCCTTCATGGTTGACCAAATTGAGATGCTAACCCAGATCCATCTGACCCAGAGCCTGGCCACTTTATATGACTTAGGGCAACTTAGTGCCCTGCCCCTCACCTGGGTGTTTGCGTATTATAAGTGCCAACAAAGTAAAACCTTGACTCTGGAGTCCTGAAAGATCTTCATTCATTCATCTATTCATTCAAGAGATGTTCACTACACATCAATGGTGTTCCAGGCACGACCAGAGAATGGAAGGAACTATATATCCAAGCTCTCTTTGTGGATACCCTCCAACCCTGGAAAATGTGTTTCTTGGGACTGTTAAAGATAAAAGAACCAAATGGTCATTTGAGAGCTTTGGTTACCCAGAGGCTGGTCCTTCCAAGATTGGTTAAAAAGGCTGTGAACAGTAGGGATAGGGGACAGTGGGGACAGAATCAGCTCCAACTCTGCCAGCCACCATGGGGATGGCAACAGATCGCCATAGGACAGGGCTGGGATCTGGAAGGGACAGAGCAGGGCTGAAGGCAGATACCATTATTGCTATTGGCAGGCCCAGCTGTTCTCATGGCTGGGACGGCCCTGTGACTATGCCCTTTGCCAGTGTGATGTTAGGGAGCCATTCTGACTCTGGGGTCCAGGATCTGGGATGGAGTTTGCATTCCACTGTATGCTGCCTGGGCAGCCTTAAGCACAGGCATCTGGGTCCTCGTTAGCAAGATGTGAACTCTCAGGATGTATCAGGTGGTGAAGTTGGACAGGTGGACAGGGCCAGACCAGGAGGGGCCTCTGCTGACCACTTGACGTTCAGATGTTAGCTTGGCAGTGGCAGTGCAAAGACCAGTATTTGTGGAACTGAAGCAAATAATATCCTGGATAGAGCCAGCGACAATTTGTGGGGTTCCCCAGAGCAAAATGAAAATGCAGGACTCCTTGTTGTTATTGTTTTTGTTTTGAGATAGTCTCACTATGTCACCCTTGGTAGAGTGCTGTGGTGTCACAGCTCACAGCAACTTCAAACTCTTGGGCTTAAGTGATTCTCTTGCCTCAGCCTCCCAAGTAGCTGGGACTACAGGCGCCTGCCACAATGCCCGGTTATTTCTTTCCTTTTCTTTTCTTTTTTTTTTTTTTTTTTTGTTGCAGTTGTCACTGTTGTTTAGCTGACCCGGGCTGGGTTTGAACCTGCCAGCCTCGGTGCATTGGCCAGCACTGTAGAACCGTGCTACGGGAGCTGAGCCAGGACCCCTTATTTAAAAACTATTAAGGACTTCAACCCAGGAATGGTAAACCATGAAACTAAACACAGGGCCCTTTGTGACTGCCCAGGTCAGACACCCATGAATCCAGCTCTGATCTCAGGGCTGGTGGGGTTGAGGAGTAGGAGCCTGAATGACTGTCCAGGTCAGACACCCGCGAATCCAGCTCTGACCTTGGGACTACTGGGGTTAAGGAATAGGAGAGCCTGAGTGACTGCCCAGGAGTCACTGCTGGGGTTAAGGAATAGGAGAGCCTGAGTGTCAGACCCTCATGAGTCTATCTCTGATCTTGAGGCCGCTAGGGTTAAGGAGTGGGAGCCTGAGTGACCTCCCAAGTCAGACCCCCATGAGTCCAGCTCTAATCTTGGTGCTGGTGGGGTTGAGGAGGGTCTCGCTTGTCCTTGAAGGCTTGGATTCACCTGCAATTCCTTAGTTCCTCTGGAAATACCAAAGGCTAGAAAACACTTACCTTCCTGAAAAGGTCTGGTGCCTGGACTGGGGCCAGAGGAATGTGGGTGTCGGGGATGGTCACCTCTGCACTAAGCAGGCACAGAGAAGTCTTCCCACCCCCCTCCTAGTGCCATTTCCTTCCCACCCCAAAGCTGGCACAAGGTAATAGTTTTCGACACATTTCATTGAAATATAATAAAATATTTGCATGGTGTTATTAGATAAATAAGGGTTGACTTGAGGCAGTGCTTATTGGGAAATGTGATATGAAAATTCATTTAATATGAAAGAACGTGGAAGCTTAACTTTATGGTAATGGATTGATTGCAGATAGTATCTAATAACTCCACACAAATATATTTCAATCACAATATCCGTCACGTTGGTCCTCGGCTCCAGAGGCATCAGGGGGTGATTGTATGCCCGACCTCTCTTCTGGGCCAGATTAGAATTAATTAATTGCTAATATTGTGACATTACTTTTGTAATTAAGAAGCCCCACCATTTCCAGTGGTGGTGAGGATGAGAAGTGTTTATTATTGTTTCAGATGAGGCAGGGGAGGGAAAAGGAGAAGCAGAAAAGTTGTGGCAGAGAGGGAGAAGGTACTAATTCACTCTCTGTGTCTTGAGGTTCTCTGTCCTGCCTGCAGAGAGGAGCCCAAATAAGAGTCAGGGTCTTCTCAGGGCCAGTCCAAGGGTAGAGCTCCTAGCATCTGCTCTAGAGGTCAAGGGCAACTTCTCTCTCTGACGTGCTGACTCTAGAACACTAAGCCCAGGGGCCAGCCGAGCAAGGGGCTGGGCTGAGATGCCGTGGCCATGACAGGGTGGGAAAACAGAGGCCAAACATGGGTCACAAGCCAGTGACATTCCCCTTCCTCCTTTGATAATTTGCAAAATCCATTTGTCTTCGGTGGGATGAACTCAGAGAGGTGGTGGCTGTCTCTTCTGGGCCTCTGCAGAGGGGCTGGAGGAAGAGGAGAAGAGACCCCTGTCCAAGGCCTGTATGCTGGCCTGTCTCCCAACACATGACCCTGGGAGTTTGCTTGTGTTTCTGCTTTTTCCCTTCCTGGGGAGAAAATGGAAATAATTTTCTTTGAAACGTGACATTTCCTAATCCAGCGCCCGGCCTGGCTGACAGCAGGATTAGTGTTCATAGGCTGCCAAGCCTGGCTGGCCATATGCATGCAGGCCCCTCCCCGGGGGGCTGCGATGGCCAGCGCCCTCTCGCCTGACTCTTTGCCCACACCCAGTCTGATCTCAGCTTCCCCCTGTCTGTGCTTTGGGAATCAGTGAGCTGGAAGGTGGCTCAGGCCCTTTGAGGAGCCTTGGGTAGGATGTGAGCTGGGCGGGATATCTGTCACCCACCCAAAGCCATCAGTGTAGTTAGCAGAAGGGAAGGTGAGGAGTGCAGGGGCCTGGAGAGTGGGTTCAGGTCGTGGCTGTGCCCGGAGCACTGTCTGACCTGGTGCTTTTCACGCCGGCTCTGGGTTTAGTCCTTTTACTTTCTAGATGAGGGTCTCTGATTCTACAGTCTCTCCCAAAGCACTTTGTTAATAAGTCGACTCAGACAATGAGAAATCAGCTGCCGTTTCAGGCCATCTCCTGGCTCTGAGCCCCTTCTCTCTTCCTGTCTCCTAAGGTGCCCAAGGCCGGGCCTTTGCCTATGGATGTCTCTCCATCCCTGTGACTGACAGCACCTCAAACCCTCTTGCCACCATGTGCCAGTCCCACTAGAAAGCATGATGTCAAAACCTCACAACAATTTGATAGGTAGTCTTATTCTCATTTTACAGATGAAGAAACTGAGGGTCAGAGAGGTTAAATGACTTTCTCGTTATTAGCTCAAGCATATTTGAGTTCAGCACGGCCCAAGTCCGAGTTCTCTGACCTTTCATGTGTTGACATAAGAACCACCCCCCTCACTGGACCACTGGACTTCCTCGCCAAGTACATGGCCTCTGGGAGTTGGGCTAAGCCCTTGGCTACCCTGGCTGTATGCATGATTTTTGTTTTCATTTTTTGCAGGAGGATTGGGGTTCTCCTTGTGAGTCACAGTTTGGCATGCCCCTTAGCTCTGCAGTCTGGCTCAGGCATTGTGATCTCCAAGACTGGGACCTGTGGAGACATCCCTACATGCAGAATGCATAACCCTAGTTTGGCTCACAGATGGGACCTAGAGGTCAAGGTTAAGTTCAGACACCTGACAGAAAGCACCACATGAGGAGATCTAAATAGCTTTGCTAGGGTGGAATTTTCCTGAGCATGTTGCTGGGGATTTCTTTTCTGGCCTTTGGGACTGAGAGGCAAACCCGAGGGAGCCCCGGGGCTTTGAGCTGCAAATGAGCCAGGTGAGGAGGGAGCAGTGGCTTCCTCCACCATGCGGGTTCTTCCCTCCTCTGGCCTCACTTTCTACACTTTCTACATGGGTCCATCAGAGACCCTGAGGCTCCAGGGTCCTTTGGAAGGACTTTGAGGCTAATGAGGGAGAGAGATATTTCCCCTCTCTTTCCTGCTTCATCTCCTGGGTACGCCAGTGTTGTTCTGTGTGGTTTCAAAGTTGAAGAACATTTTGTTCAGGGGGCTGGGGTGTTTGTGGTGGAAAGAAGGGAGATTTGAAGGGTAATTGTTGCTTTAGTGGCAAGAGGAAAGAAATGTACACAGCCAAGCTCAGCTCAGCCCTCCCTTCCCGGCTCTAATGCAAAGGGCCCGCAATCAAGCTTCTTCATTACGTTCAAAATTACAGACGAGAGAAAACACTTCCATCGCAGCCCCCAGTGGTGGAAGGAAGACAGCTTGGTCATCAAATGCCCTTCTTGGAAACTGTATTTGTTCGCTGTGAGAGCAGCAATGCTGAAAAAAGAAATCCAGACCCCATGGGCTGGGGGAGTGTGGCCCACCTGTGTGAGTGAGGTGTGGTCCACTGGGAACATCCATCCCTGCTGCTATGGTGGGAGTTAAGCTGCCTGCCTTTCTGGGGTGGGGAGGGCCTTGTCCTGCTCCACGATTCTATCTCTTTCTACATCTGTCTGTCTCCTGCTTTGCCTTCCTGCTAGCCCTTTCTTCTGTGCTGGTGTCTCTCTCCCTCCCAGATGGATCTCCCGACCTCTGCATTAGCATTCACAACCTCGGGCACCAGCCACTTAGGCCAGAAAGACAGCTCCTTGGAAACACAATTGAAATATTTTTATAAATGACCAGCGGAGTTTGAGTGACATGCCCTTCTTAGGCTAAATAAAATTAAAGTTAAACCTTCTAAAAAATACATGAGCCAAACATCCTTTGCACATTTCATTATGTAAATGCAGCTGTCCGGCGCTGCACAAATTAGCCCTCCTTTTGAAATTCACTGCTGCTTCTTCCCTTCCCTTTGCTTTCCTTTTTTTTTTTTTTTTCTTTCTCTGGGTTTTGAGCAAAAAGGCTTTGTGATTTTAGGCCGACAGCTGAAGTCTAGGGGAGAGGCGGGAGGCTGGAGGGAGGGCGGACCAACTAACTCCTGATTTCCTCTTTGTCCCTTTTCTTCCCTCTCTTTGAGGGGAAGGTGATGAAAAAACAATGAACTTGGGATGAGAGCCGGCCTCCCTTTCTCTTTCCAAACTGCTTTGCAGGGTCTGGCCGGGAGAGGTCAGTCTGGGGTTGGAAATGGGCTAGCGAGCGTGGGGGCTTGGTGCTCCCTGGGTCTGGGGGCTGTGGTTGCTGGCAGGGCTGGACGGACAGACAGGAGACTCATCTGACCTCAGGTCCAGGAGCTCAGGCATAATGAAATATGTCTTTCCCCTCTTGCGTGAATCCCACATGAGCAACCTTTTGGATGTGTGGTCTTTCTGTGCCCAGGCTGCAGGGTCAGGGAGAATTGGCTTTCATTCAGGCATGAGAGGGTCACAGCCCTTGTGATGGGGTGTGAGAAGGGAGGGTAAGGGGATGATTGGGATAGACTGGGGGCAGCCACTGTCCCAAGACCAGATGATCAGGTTGCGCAGGGAAGTTTGTGGTCCTTATGACTCCCCAGCACAGGCACTGCCACTGCACAGTGAAATACCACTGATAGTCATGATAGTGACTTATTTACCCCCATCCCCTTAAGGGGAAAACACACCAGGGGAAGAGAACAAAATAAATTACAGGAAGGTAGAAATCCCTTCCTAGAATCTCAGCAATTCAACATGTCTTGGAGGGTTTGGGGTTCTGTGCTACAAGTATAGGGACTAAAATCAAAACGGACTTAGAGACTTGGCCAAGGCCACCAGCCTGGTGAGAACAGGCCCCCAGTTCAATGCTGTCTCAGTTCCTTCCAGCTGCTGTAACAATACCATATAGATTGGGTGGTTTATGAGCAACAGAAATGTATTTCTCGCCGTTCTGGAGCTGGAAAGTCCAAGACCAAGATGCTGGAAGATCAGGTGTCTGGGCCCACTTTCTGGTTCATAGATGACCATCTTTTCATTGTCTTCACATAGTGGAAGTGGCAGGCTATTCTCTGAGGTCCCTTTTAGAAGGGTGCTAATCCCATTCATGAGGGTGGATGCAGCTCTCACAACCTCTTATCCCCTCAAAGCCCCACCTCCTAACAGCATGACCTTGGGCATTCCAGCATATGAACTTTATTGGGGGCAGCAAATCCTCTTCTCTGAGCAGAAACACCAAGGATAGGGCTCAGAAAGAAGATAAAAAGAAGGTGTGGGAACAGAATGAGCCTGGGAGACAAATATCAACTGACCCTCTGTCCCCAGTTGTGGTCTTGCCCTGATGTTTTGGGGACAAGGTAGCTTGTTGCTGCATCCATCCAGCTTGCTCTTCACCTATGCATGGGTAATCCACTCTGAACTTCCAGGACTGAGAGTGTGTTCCAGACTATTCCTTCCCCCCTCCCATTTCCCAACAATTCCAGGCAAGTCCATGGGTCTAAGGTGGTCTTGCCCTTGCTGTCCTGCTGGTCATTTTCTGAATTTCGTCTACCTGGAAGATAGGGTGTGGGGAAGAGATAGGAATGGGCCAGAGGGAGAGCAGAAGATGGAAGGAACTCAGTGTACTGGCATGTCACCATGAGTGGAGACTGGGCACCCTTCCTTTCCATTTGTGCTTTCTTAGTCCAGACCTCGCCCCTGAGCCTCCTTTATCCCTCCCCCCCTTTTTTTTGAGACAGAGTCTTACTACGTCACCCTATGTAGAGTGCGGTGGTATCACAGCTCACAGCAACCTCCAACTCTTGAGCTTAAGTGATTCTCTTGCCACAGTCTCCCAGGTAGCTGGGACTACAGGCGCCCGTCACAACGCCCGGCTATTTTTGGGTTGCATTTGTCGTTGTTGCTTAGTAGGCTCGGGCCACATTTGAACCCGCCACCCAGGTGTATGTGGCCAGCGCCCTGCCTACTGAGCTATAGGTGCTGCCTTTTATTCCCCTTTGATCTGATCCACTCTGCCCTGTTATGGGTGAAATTCCCCTTCTGCCTCCCTAATTTTTGTCAATCACCTTCTTGCTCAAAAACGTTAAATGTCCATCTAGGCACCGATACGTATTTATTGAATCTCCGCTGTGTGAAACGCTGGGCTCAGCTTAGGGGCCCAGACATGATCCCTGACCTGTGTAGTTTGTAACCTAGTAAAGAAGAGGAAAGGAGGCAAAAGGGAGGTGACCAGGGCACTGTGGAAGCCTACGTGGGGGCGGGGGTATGACCATGTGTCAGACACCACTGGGTACATCAAAACTCCTCTTCTTCTCCCCAGGACGATCAGACTACATTTCCCAGTCTCCCTTGTGGTGTGGTGTGGTTTTGGGACTGAGGTCTAGCTCAGTACTCAAGGTATTGTTCTTAGAGAGACAGCAGCACCAGTGTCCCCTTGGGGCTTGCTAGGCATGCCAACTCTTGGGCCCCATGTCAGACCCACCGAATCTGAATCTCTGGGAGTGGGGCCCGGGAATCTGCAGGTGAACACATGGAAAGAAGCTCTTTAGCCAATGGGAGAGGAGTGGAAGAAGCAGTTCCCAGGCAGGCCCATGGTTCTAAGTGGTGCACTCTTTTTTCTTTTTAGTTAATGGCCAGCAGGTGCATAGAATTGAGTTAATCGTACTCAAAGTACTTGGAAACTATCATTTGTCTACGAAGGTCCCTCTTTGTTTTATTTAGTTTCACTATTTTTCTCCAATTTGCTCCCATCTCTACCATCCCTACATCGACATCTACATGTCTATATCTGTATCTACCCATGTAAGAAACACACGTGTCCATGGATATCTTTGGGTCTATTTCTTATTCTGCTCAACTCTGTTTTAAATATTCATTCATGCTGCTGTACATGCATCTATTTCACCACTTCTGACTATTGTGTAGTGTTTCACAACAGTAACTATCACTTTCTATCACTTGAGACAGATACTCTGGTTGTCTTGAGTTCCCCATTGTCATGAACCATTCAGAGATGTCCACTTGCAGACCTCAGCAGGGGCTTATTTGAAGTGTGCACCCAGGAGAGGGCTTGCCGTGCTCAGTCTCACTGAGAACTGCTAGTGGTTCCTGAGATCAGCGCGATCAGTGTATTCTCCACCTACCACCCACGCTGTGCATGTTTGTCCACATCTTTTCCAACACTTGGCATTATCAGGCTTTCTAACTGTTGCCATGGTGATAGATTTAAAAGGCTGCTTCACTGCTTTGCACATCTCTTTGATTACTAGATGGTTGTACTCACCTTTATGTATTTGTTATAGGAGAGAACTTTTTCAGATTTTACCAATGTGAATTTCCTGATTATATTTTTATTTTTTTGCTCTTCTTCTGTTGTCTTGCTTTGAAGGAGTTCCTGCTATGTGCTAGCTAGTCATATATTGTTTGTTTTGTTTGCTGCAATAATTTCTCCTACTTGGCCACCTTCCTGCTAACTTTATGGTGTTCTTCAGTGGCCAGAAATTCTCAATTTTATTCTAGTCAAATGCATTATTTCTTGTTTGCCTTGTAGTTTTTACCTTTTTGGATCTTATTCAAGGAATCTTCCCACACCACGGTCACAAGATATTCTTCCTACATCATCTTCCTCCATTAGCTCAATACTCACGGGATAATGTTCTTGGAAAGATGGCAGCAGTGGTGATGGTTTTCCATATCACAATTTAGGGCCTCTATCTTCTGGAGTTAGTTCAAGTTTTTTATAGTAGAAGGGGAGATTTAAATTTTTTTTTCTTTTGCGTGGTAAGCCAATATTTTCAACATTACTCACTAAGCATACCTTTTTCTCCATTGCTTTACCATTTCACCTTTATCATATACCCAGTCTGCGCAAGCACACGCACACATATATACCACCACCACCCCCATATAAATATATTTCTCCCCTGGGTGCTCTCTTCTGTTCCAGTGGTTTACTTGGAACCACTTTCTTTCTTTTTTTTTTTGAGACAGAGTCTCATTATGTTGTCCTTGGTAGAGTGCCATGGCATCACAGCTTAACTCTTGGGCTTAAGCGGTTCTCTTACCTCAGCCTCCCAAGTAGCTAGGACTACAGGCACCCACCACAATGCCCAGCTATTTTTTTGTTGCAGTTGTCATTGTTGCTTAGCTGGCCCGGGCCGGGTTTGAACCTGCCAGCCTCTGTGTATGTGGCTGGCACCATAACCACTGTGGTACGGGCACCAAGCCGATACTACCATTTTCTTTAAAAAATAAAAAATTATGGTGATATTCATTAGGACTCTTCACAAAAGTTTAAATCTCTCTTTTAAGAAAATGGTAGGATTGCACTCTCCTGTCTACTTGGACAATGTGACTTGATTTGGACAATGAAATGTGAGCATAAATGACACACGTGACTTCTGGGGAGAAGTGTTCAGAGCCAGTGTGTAATTCGCCATGTTCCCATGACAAACCCCATGCTCCAGGTTAGGCACATGCTGTGAACCTGGATCCTGCAGCAAGGAGATATGGAATAGACCCTTTAGAAACCCAGGATGGGCACGTAACATGAGTGAGAAACAAACCTTTGCTGTATGAAATGATTGTGATTGGAGATTTTTGTCTGTGCAGCAATATCTCACCTGCCCTGACTAAAGCAATCACCATGGCTTGTACTACTGTACGCCCATCAGCTGAGAGGCACGACCCTTCCCTTCATTCTTTGTTTACTTCTTTGCAGCTTTTGTTCTTCTGTTTGGGAATTTGACAATTTTCGAAGAAAGTCCAGCTGAACAAACGTACTCATACAAGCAGTTTTGAGTAATAATGTGACAGAGGTGGGAGGGTTTTATATTACTGAAATACAGAGAGATTCAGTATTACTAACAAGCATTACCTTTTAAAGCATATACATTGGTGCCACATCTCCAATGTACTTTACTGCCCTTAACTTAGTCTAACCACTTACCATTTTTCTGGGTCATGTTTTCCCCATCTTCCCTTCTTCTTGATTTTCACCCTCCACTCCATTTTATGTCAATAACAACACATTTTCTTCCTGAATCTCTTGCAGAGTCTTTCCTCTTCATCCAAAGGTTTGGTGCCTTCAGTGGGTTTACCTTTTATTCTACATTTATCAAGAGAATCTTCCAAATAGTGACAGTTCTTCCCTAAGAGGGATTCTGATGCCAGCTGTTGAGATAATATAAAATTATCCACTTTGTTACAAATAAAAGATGCTGGGGAAAATTACATAGCTCTTAGGGTTGGGGAGGGTGTAGGAGAAGGAAGGCATACATTCAGATAATATATATTATAAAAAATGAATAAACTTCATGGGGATAAGAAGTTAACTTGAAAAGGAATGGCATATGAAACTAAGTAGTACATGTAAGTAAACATTATATCAGAGAAGTATAGAAGAAATAGCTGACCCCCATTTCTAACCTTCAAAGTAATAGTAGATATTATATATCAGAAACTGAGGGGCTTAAGTACATAAAAAGGTAAAACTTCTAAATGTCCAAATAGGATAAGCAGAAGTTACAGGCAATCAATAAACTTGGAGACTTTCTTTATAAAAACGATAGGAAAAAGTTTATAACTTGAATAAAGGAAGTATTCATCAAATAAAAAAATCCCAGTAAAACTCTTAAGAAAAGAAGGTAGTCTTTTCTTAAGGTAATAGGCAATTCTCTAAGGAGGCAATAGAATAACTAAAGAACTAATATACAAAAAATTCCAGATTTATTCATAATAAACTAATTTTAGAAATCCTGGTGGAATTTTGTTTGGAATTGGATTGAGATTAATTTGGGGACAATTTTCTCTATTAATTTAGGTCTTCAGTTTTACTTTCTGATAGTGTATAATTTTTCTTCCTACAGGTTGTTTGCATTTTTAAGTAGATTAATTCCCAGATGCTTTATATTTTTTTGTTGGTACGGACCGTGACTAACACCTACTTCTGGTTGAATATTGGGGTAGGTGGGTCCAGCTGTCTGCCTTGGAGCAGAAGATGGGCTTAGCATCTTTTCTTTTTCCAGCTCACGGCCTTCCAGTTGCCAGTGGCTCTTACTGACCTTCCCTGTAGGAGTACTCAGAGTAGGGATGAGGAAGAAAGTTCTTACCTGAATAATGCTGTCATAAGAGGGCTGTGGTGGTTTTGAGCTGTGTTAACTTAGCTTAACTAGAATTAAATTTCCCAGAATTTCCTTCCCTGAGTGATTCCCTGGACTCCTCTTACCTGGGAGTGGACCTGAGAACTCAGTCAGTCCCTGGATCATGGGGCTTGGCTGAGTTGGAACCAAGCATTTGGGACCTGGGCCAGGGAAGGGTGTCCAGATCCCTTGAACTATGGTGGGGAGCAGGGGGCTGCACTGCTCCTGGCTTGCAGGCGTGCCCACTGCGTGTGGCCCACGCCCCAGAATGTCTCTCTTCACTCCTGCCAGCTGGCCAGACGGGGCTGAGTCTTATTGGGGAGGTTAATCCTGGACTTGTTGTATGCGGTGGGTGGGGAGGGGTGCAGGGCAGTGGTGGGGGGAGGCCTCTGCCCCTCTCAGACATGGTTGGGTTCCTGAGATACACCAGAACCTCTAGCTCTGGGAAGAAGAAAGCCTGCTCTCCAGAGAGCAGAGCCTCTGAGCAACACTAGCTGTGCATAGATCATTCTGTCTGAGTCAGCAAGGATGGTGGCACCTGACCAGGCATCAGCGTCCCCTGTCCCGAGCGTCGTGGTGGTTTGTACATGTCAGTCCTTCTAATTCTGGAAAGAGTTCTAGGAGATGGGGTTATTGAGACTCAGGGTAAGAGATGTGCCTAGACTTCCAGCTGGTAAGTAACAGCCCCATGGATGTCATATCAAATCATTTTCCCAGCAGTAAGAAACCTCGGGTCTCCATACTTTATCCTATGCCAGGGGTATTGAACTTCTTGACCTCTGACCATCTGTTAGGTGAAAAAAAGGTCCCAATGTTAACACTTCTCTTACTACTGGTGAGGTTGACCATCTTTTCTGGTGCTTCTGAGTCTCCTTTTTGGTGAATGTTTGTATCTATTGTCCAGCCTCTCATGACTTAAAGACAGCCTTTCTCCTTTGGAAAATTAGCTCTTTATGATATGGTTCTCAAAAGATTTTCTTCTGGTTTGTCTTCTTCTTTTTTTTTTTTCTGTTCTTATTTATGTTGTTTCCCACCCATCCATCCCAAAGTAGGCAAATTTGACTTTTGTAGGGTCAATTTAATCAACTTTTTTATATCTGGGTTTTGGATGAGAATGAGAAAGTCTATTCCATTCCAACATTATATTTGTAAAGTGTTTCCATTGGTTTCCAGAATGTCATGGTTTTATTTGATTGATTTTGGTGTAAGGTATGAGATAGGGATCTAAATTCACTTTTTTTTCTTCCCCTTAGATGCTACACAGATGTCTAAGTGTGATTTATTTTTAAAAGATCCTATATCTCACCCTTTTGAAACCGTATATATCTTTGGTCTCTTCTATTCCATTAATTTGTTTATCTGATTATGTTGTATGATGTTTCAAATAATATACTTCTGTCATTTTATAATATGCTATAGTATTTGGTATGATTAGTTTTGCTTCTGGCAACTATTAATCTTCAAAAAATATTTTTCTAGTAATCCTTGGTTATTTATTTCCAGAGGCTATTATTTATTTCAGAATCAGCTTTCTAGTCATTAGAATGCCCAAGCATATAAAAACAAATAAAACATTAAAAATAAATCATAAGTCTTATTGGCATTTGGGAGGCAGATTATATAAAATCTGTACATTAATGTAAAGGGAGTTTGACATATTTTTGATGTTGAATCTTCTATCCATGCCTTCCATTGGTGCTTGATACTTTTCAGTTATTTTTCCTCCTAGGCATTCTCTGTTTTTTGGTTTAATTTTATGTATCTTATCTTCTGTTGCTATTCTAAATGTATATTTTTCTTCCATTGTATTTTCTAATGGGTTGTTGTTTATATACATATTTTAGTGTGTTAATTTACAACCAGCCAACTTAATAAACTTTCTGATTATAACTTTTTTTAGTCAATTATCTTGAATTTTCCAAGTAAACACTTATATCAGCTTAAAATGATGACCATTTTTACCTTCTTCTTTTCAGTTTTCAAACTGGAATCATGTTAAATAATAGTGGTAATATATATATGTACTTTTTTTTTTTTTTTTTGCAGTTTGTGGCCAGGGCTGCTTCTGTACCCACCACCTCTGGTATATGGGGCTGGTGCCCCACTCCCCTGAGCCACAGGTGCCGCCCAATAGTGGTGACCTTTTTCCTGACATTAATGAGAAATCTCATGGTGTTTCCCCATTAAATGTTACTGTGGTTATTTCACAAACTTATCTTTTACCATATTAAGGAAGTATCTATCCATTGCTATTTCATAAGAGGACTTACAAAATCAATCAAGTAAATTGTTTAAATGCTCATCCAGCATCTACGAGGATAATTTATGTGATTTTTCTATTTTAATCAACTCATATACTGAGTTTACAAAATAATTTTTTCATATTTAATCATTTTTCTTACTTACCACTACAATAATGAGAATAATGTGAATAATAATGATTCAAGAATTCATTCTTGAATTCCTGGAGTATACTTGGCCATTATATATTTTTTAATGTGCCACTGATTTCTGTTTTCTAATAATTTATATAGTTGGTGGTTGTTGTATATCATAAGTGACATCAGGCTATATTTTCTTTTTGTGCTTTGTCACATTTTGATGTCACTGTTATGCTATTTTCATAAAAAGGAATCATAAGTTTTTTCTTTTTGTGTGCTCTAAAGGAGCTTACACAGCATCAGAATTACCTGTTTCTTAACAGTTTATTAGAATTCTTCTGCAGTACTCTCTGGAATTGGTGTTCTTGGGAGAGAGAGAATAATGCTTTGACAACCATCCTCAGTTTTCTATAACAATTGATCTGTTAGATTGTCTAACTTTATTACAGTTAGTTTTGACAATTATATTTTCCTATAAATTTATCCTTTACCCAGGTTTTCAAGTGATTTTGTATAAAAATGAGCAAAGTAATGTAACATTATATTTTAAATTTTATCAGTTTCTATGGTTATTTTCCCACTGCAGTTTTTTACTTGGGGTATTTCTTATTTTCTGTCTTCGGTTTGATAAGGTTAGCTAATGGTTTATTTATTTTATTAGCTTTCATTTTTTAAAAAAGAATGGAATCAGCTTTTAGATTTGTGTATTAATTTTACAATTCTTTAATTCATTGTATTCTGCTTTCAACTAACTAATGCCTCCTTTCTGCTTTCCTTAGCTTGTGTTTGCTTTCTTCTTTCTAACTCCTTGAGCTAGATGCCTAATTAATTTATTTTCATTTACTTCAATTTTCCTTGTTTTCATTTTTATTCTTTTATCACAGGTTCTGACACATAATGTTTTTCTTAGGATTATTTTAAAGGTATTTTTCAGTTTCAGTTTTGATTTTCTCATTGTCCCAAATGCTATTTAAGAGAAAAAGAATTTTTTTACTTTTTATTTTTTTTTATTGAATCATAGTTGAATACATTAGTGCAATCAAGGAAAAAAAATCCTGAAGAAAGGATTTTTTTTTAATAATTTTATTGAATCATAATTATGTACATTGGTGCAATCACAGGGCACGATTCATATACATTCAGAAATATTTTGATCGTACTGTTACAGATATCCTTCATGGCATTTCCTTGATCACTATATAAAG
>CAUYON010172243.1:0-28371 GCA_963573935.1 Arctocebus calabarensis
TGATGTGACAGACCACAGTGGTACGTCAAGGGCTCTGTCCCACACTAGGCCAGTGAGCTTTTCTCCAGAGTGTGGAGTCATAGCCCTGGTGGGATGGGAGATGATTTTAGATAGTACCTGGAGGACTGACATTTTGTAGTTGTGAATTCTTTTTTTTTTTATTTAAATAGACTCTCATTATGTCACCCTCAGTAGAGTGCCCTAGCATCACAGCTCATAGCAACCTCCAATTCCTGGGCTCAAGCGAGTCTCCTGCCTCTGCTTCCCAAGTAGCTGGGACTACAGGCGCCTGCCACAACGCCTGGCCATTTTTTTTTGGTTGCAGCCATCATTATTGTTTGGGGGGCCTGGACTAGATTCGAACCCGCAATCTCAGGTGTATGTGGCTGGCGCCTTATCCCGTTGAGCCACAGGTGCCAAGCAAGCAACCTCAAACTCTTGAGCTCAAGCTGTTCTCTTGCCTCAGCCTCCCAGGTAGCTGGGACTATAGGGGCCCGCCACAATGCCCGGCTATTTTTTTGTTGTTATAGTTGTCATTGTTGTTTTAGCTGGCCTGGGCCAGTTTGAACCCGCCAGCCTGGGTGTATGTGGCTGGTACTGTAGCCACTGTGCTCCAGGGGCCAAGTCTGTAGTTATGAATTTTTATTATTATCTTTTATTTATTAAAAAGTTCCTTTTCAAATCTCAGGAAAAATGAGTCAATTTAAAGAAAAATATGGAGATAATAAGAGTCCAAGTGGCACTTGGATGTCGTGGAAACCATGACCCCATTGTGCAGATGCAGGGTGTTGGGGAGGGCCTTGTACTGCCTTGGGGAAGCCTCGTGGTTACAGGCAGGGCAGGGTTTTTTTTTTTTTTTTTCAGTTTTTGGCCGGGGCTGGGTTTGAACCCGCCACCCTGGGTATATGGGGCTGGCACCCTACTCCTTGAGCCATGGGCACCGCCCCAGCAGGGCAGATTTTAACCCTAGAAATGACCCAACCTAGTCTTTTCTCTTTGCCTGTGGAAACTCACCCTTGGTGAGGTTAGATGACTTCAGAGCCCCACAGCTCAGCCGTGGGTAGTGTAGACCCGAGTCAGGGTCCCTTGTGTTGGTGGCTCCTTCTCTGTCTCCTAAGAACTGTCAGGCCAGAACACAGCCTGAGTTCTCACTTAAAGCTGGTCCCAGAGCCCTTGGCATTAGTGCCCTGTTCACGTTCCCCGGGCCTTTCTGAAGGTTCTCGTGGCTTCCTGCATCTCTCTGGCTTTGGGAATAACCACATGTGACCCGCATAAGAATAGTCCCAGTGGGTTCCACACAGTCCTTCAGGGGCCCCAGCAGGACTGAGCCCGCTGTGCACAGTGGTAAACTCTTTAACACACCTTCACCGGCTTTGTGTCCTTCCCTGGGTCACTTCTCCCCTCCTCTCCCTGCACTCCTGGGACTACCTGGGGGCCCGCTCCGGGAGAACTCAGACAGACGTCCCTCAAGGGGGTGGCCCGCGGTCAGTGCGTCTTCTTCTCTGTCCACTGAGATGATCAGTTGAGAAGCAGGAGGCTGACGTCCGTGATGTGTTAGCCGGTCACGTTAGTAACTTTGATCGACAAGTCTTTGGATGTCTCAGATCGACAAGGTTTGGCTGTCAGTCCAGTCTCAATGTCCATCTCTTTCGGTCTCACTTGTGCGAGGGACTCATCCCTCCGTGCGGCCGTGGGAGATCAGCGACCCGGACTTTGAATCCTGCTTGGAAGATACCACAGTGACGACTGATGGCTACTGTTCCCCCAGACTGCCCCGGGTGAACTCACGCTGCCCACATCATAGACCTCCAGAACAGGGCTCCTGTATTTTTATCGCCAGATCAGCTAAAGCAAGTCACTGTTTGCCTTGCACTTGGAAGCAAAATAAATTCCTCGACATACTACCTACATATTGTGGCCAAATTTATTCAGCTTCTCAGCCTTTTGATAGAGGAAGAATTCCAAATGACTTTGTTTTTCTTTTTGAGACAGAGTCTCACTATGCTGCCCTTGGTAGAGTGCCGTGGCGTCTCATAGCAACCTCAAATTCCTGGGCTCAAGCGATTCTCTTGCCTCAGACTCCCAAGTAGCTGGGACTATAGGTGCCCGCCATAATGCTGGCTGTTTTTTTGTTGTTGTAGTTGCTACTGTTGTTTAGCTGGCCCAGGCTGGGTTGGAACCTGCCAGCCTCGGTGTACGTGGCCGACGCCATAACCACTGTGCTATAGGTGCTGAGCCCCAGATGACTTTTCTTTTTTTTTTTTTGAGACAGAGCCTCAAGCCTCAGACTGTTACCCTGGGTAGAGTGCTGTGGCATCACAGCTCACAGCAACCTCCATTTCCTGGGCTCAAGCGAGTCTCTTGCCTCAGCCTCCCAAGTAGCTGGGACTACAGGCACCCACCACAACGTCCAGACATTTTTTTTTTTTGGTTGCAGCCACCATTGTTGTTTGGCGGGTCTGGGCTGGATTTGAACCCGCGAGCTCAGGTGTACGTGGCTGGCCCCTTAGCCCGTTGAGCCACAGGTGCCGAGCCCCCAGATGACTTTTCAATGTTTGGGTTTGGCTGACCTGTAGAACTCACGGTCACTATATATGTACGTGCAAGGTTATTGGTCTCCAATCACGACTGACTTTGCTTATCTTAAGGAAACTAACGACTGGCATGTTTACCTCTCCTTTTTTCTTTAAAATCCCCCAGATTTTAAAATGACATGCGTTCTGATCAAATGCTTTCACTTGAAAACAATTAAAAAAATATTTAAAGGCTGACATGTGCACATTTCCACGTCTCTCATGTGTCTCCCAAACTCCTCTGTAGAAAACAGCAAGAAAGTTGGGGCATGAAGCTTCCACTTTCAGGGCTGTGCCTTCATGTGCCCATGAATTCCTCAGAGCCTGGAATTGAACTTCCATAAGACACAAGGAAAGGAAATTAGGGAGGAAGAGTTTAGGCGGAGGCTGATGGTGGAGAGGCTTGAGGGAAAGGAAAGGGGGGAGGAAGAATAAGGAAGAATGCAGAAGGAAGGAGAGTTGAGGAAACTGAGGCCGAGGAAAGAAAGAGGGCGGAAACACTGAAAACTTGCCAGTGTTAGCGGCTGTGGGAAGAGTCACCTTAATGCTCTGGGAAAGGCTTTTGACATCTAGGGTTGAAGAAAAGTGTTTTTAGTTTTATATAAATCCTAGCTTAGTAGAGATCTTTATGAACTTGAATACCTGGTATTTAGCAGCTGGGTTTTGTTTTTTTCCCCTAGTCAAGCAAAGTGTGGGAGTGGAGAAGGGACAAAGGAATCTGTAACTGGTTGTGATCAATTAGTTATAAATACCACTGCACTCAGACCGGTCTGCAGCTGGGTTTTTTTTTTTTTTCATTTAAAAAAATTTTTTTTAGAGACAGAGTCACTTTATCACCCTCGGTAAGAGTGCTGTGAAGTCACAACTCACAGCAACATCCAACTCCTGGGCTTAGACCATTCTCTTGCCTCACTGCAGCTGAGTTTTTAAATGGAGTTTCTAGAATACCTGTAAATAGGTTGGCAAGGTTGATTTTCAAGGGTTTGTCGAGCTCAGTTTCTCAGTCCCCTTCTCAGAAATGGCTGTGAATAGCTTAGACCAGTGGTTCTCAAACTTCAGTGTACATCAGTGTCACCTAGAAGGTGTGTTAAAACCCACATGTGTGGGCCTTACCCCTACAAGTTCAAATCCAGCAGTTCTGCAGTCTGCTGGAGTATTTGCAATTCTAATCAGTTTTCGGGTAGTGTGGTTTGGGGACCACACTTTGAGAACGACTGGTCTTAATCTGGAACTCATACAATATGTGGGTTGGAATGTTTTCTGAAATTAGACTATTGACCCAGAGTCTCAATTCAGAAAAATCTAGATGCTTCTGCTGGTGAAGCTTTTGAAAATTCAGCTGACAGTATCCAGAGCATAATAAAAATACAAGCGTCTACACATTTCTGAGTTCTGGTGCAAACAAAAGAAAACACTTTCAAAACAGATTTTTCTCAACATATCAGCAATTTCACATTCCAGGGGCACCCACTCACCTTTGGGGGCTTGAGGGACTCTTTATCATGTGACGATCTTCAAAGTAAGGCAGTGTGTTTATAGAAACATCTGGTTAATCCCTATTTTAAGGACAAATATTGACACTCCTTTTATTATCACCACAAGCAGCTTTAAAGACTTGACTCAAGGGACCCAGGGGTGGTGTTTTGGCAGGTCCTAAGAGGGAGGTGGGGAAGAATGGCAGGCACCTTGAAGGATGGGATCAGGACTCAGCACTCAGCTCTTGACTAGTAGAGAGAAGCCCAAGATTCTAATGCCCTTATCTTTCAGTAGCTTCCATCTACTAGCTGAGTGACTGATCCACTGGATCAGTCTGGTCTTAGCCCCCCAACTGTAGAGGTAGACTCTGGTCTTTGAGCTGCATTTGGTAGAGCCCTCGTGTGGCATGGAGTTGCTTGAAGGACCCTGAGGGAGTAGGGTTTCTGGGTGGCGTAGAGTCCCAGTACTGTCCCAGGGACAGTAGTCCCTGTCTATCCTTCATGAAGAGCATGTGTCCTTCTCTTTTGACACATTGGCTTCCATGGGCTACTCTGTATGAAGGAGGTACCTTTGGCTTTAAAAAAGCTTGAGGGCTGGACTCAGTGGCTCACACCAGTAATTCTAGCACTTTGGGAAGGATTGCTTGAGACCGGGAGTTCTAGACCAGCCTAAAAATGGTGAGCCCTTGTCTCTACTAAAAATAGAAAAATTAGTCAAGTGTGGTGGTGCACACTTCTAGTTCCAGTTACTTGGGAGGCTGACACCACTTCACTGTAGCTCTGAGTGACAGAGCAAAAGAACTGTCTCAAAAGAAAAAAAATGTTTGAGGAGCGATGACCTTTAGCGTTCCTTTTATTGCTAAAATTCTGCATGTTTAATCCCTTTACAAGTAAAATAATGCAAAGGATCCTTAAAACTCTATTTCCATCTCTTCACCTTTGTGGCTACAATTGTGCATGAATTTTTGGTAAAAATTAAGATGATTGAGAATTCCCCACCCCACACCATCCTCAGGAGTCTTTTAAGAGTGGTGGAGGGAAGGTAGAAAAATATCTGGGGACTGGCCCCAAGGTCTTCACCCAGCCCTGCCTCACCTCTGGCCCAGATGCCTCCCAGAGGAGGTGGCCCCATCCCCAGGGCTGAATCACTCCACAGGAACCTCTGCCTCTGAAGCAGTGAGGATGCACCTTCTCATCATGTGGTCTGCTGTCAATCAAGATGATGGTCATGGCTCGCGCCTGTGGCTCAACGCGCTAAGGCACCAGCCATGTACATCTGAGCTGGCGGGTTCAAATCGAGCCCAGACCCGCCAAACAACAATGATGGCTGCAACCAAAAAATGGCCGGGCGTTGTGGCAGGCGCCTGTAGTCCCAGCTACTTGGGAGGGGGAGGCAGGAGACTCACTTGAGCCCAGGAATTGGAGGTGACAGCTTGAGAGTCTGTCTCAAAAAAAAAAAAAAAAAAAGATGATGGTCATGTGAGCCATGCTGGGCAATCACTGCTGTCTTTGAGAAATGTGGTCATGTGACCCATGCTGGGCAATCATCAGTCTGTCAAGATGTGCCTCCTGAGGGGGAGCTATGCAGATGAATTCAACAGGAGCAGGGGCCTCTGAGGACAATTCATTGACAGGTTCCCATGATAGCCCTGGTTTCTGTCTATCCTGATACCTGGCTGTTTTTCTGTATTTTACAAATTTCTCAAAATCTTTCCATTTCTGGAGACCTTTCCTATTGCTAGAGAGACCCAGGCTTTCCTTTTTAGCCTCCCCATGTCCTGTGATAAATTTGGGTAATTCGGAAAGCCAGACACCAGGATCTCCATAGGTCTATCCACTTCCATGGGTGGGAAATGCTTTGATTTGCGGAAGTACATCAGTAAAGGTTTGATCTCCCAGGGCCGGGCAGTGTGCATGTTGTGGAAAAGAAATACTACCACTGAGTTTTTTTGTTAAACTCTTCCTAACTCTCCCTGGGACACAAGATGTGAGGACCCATCATTAAGGCCCCAGAATGGTAACCCTCTGATGGCAGAGCTCATTCAAGGTCACCAACTAATTAATTAACTAATCATATGGATGTGCTCACATGCTAACTATTTATACAGATTTTCCATTGATACAATTCAAACAGGTCAGCACCCTAGATCTGGAAAAAAGTGTCCCTTTTCAGGGGTGTCCAACTTTTTGGCTTCTCTGTACCACATTGGAAAAAGAAGAGCTATCTTGGGCCACACATTAAATACACAGACACTAAAGAAAGCTGATGGGCCAAAGGAAAAAAAAAAAAAAAAGGCCATGAATAATTTTCGTGACATCCAGCAGCACAGATAAGTAAAATAGTCGTCACATAATCTGCATGTGGCCCACAGGCTGTGGGTTGGACACCCCCTTCACAGGGGTTTCTTTCTTTTTTTTTTTAAATTTATTAATAGTTTATCACTCATATTCATAGCTCAGGAACATGGATCAGTGACAAATGTCTATGTAAATCAGCCCAAAGAAATTCTTTATATTCCAAAATCACTTTACGCTCTGAAAGACACAAGTCTTCCTCATCCTCCTCAAAATCTTCCATAGAATCATAATTTCTGTAGAAATCTGTATATGCCTTCTTTCTTGGTTCGGCCAAGAAACTTATAGAAAGCTGCAACCCCCAAGGATACAAATGCTCCAACAATATGAATCTGCAGGCGCCTGGCCAAAAGGCCACGCATCTGACGTTTGGCCAAAGCACTGGAAGCCGTGGTAGTTACGGTCCTTGATGGGAACGCCACCCTCAATGTGTCCTTCCCTGCACGTGGGTTTCTTAAAGGGAGTGATTGTCCCATAAGCTTTTGATACACCTAAAGGGCAACTGTGCTGAAAGGGCTGGGGGTCCAGTGGCAGGGCCAGGAAGCAGGTAGAGCCTGAGGAAAAGTAGGCAGGAGAGTCTGGGGGGCAGTGGGTGAAGACCAACCCAGGACGCTGGCATCTTTCCTTCTGTCTGAGGTTTCCTTATCTGGTCACCCAGTGTACACAACTCTGATGCCCCAAAAAAGGTTTCAGAGTTTTCAAAGGAGAGGATTTGGTGACTCGAAATTTGAGTACAGAGAGGCTGGGGCATTCACCCTGGACCAGACGCCTGGAGGGGCTGTTCTAGTGTGCCTGAAACTGGTCCCACCGAGCTGTTGTCCAGTGTGGGTCCACCAGCCCCCTGTGGCTGTGCAGCAGCTGAAATATGTGGCATGGAGTTTGAATTGGATGTTATAAGTGAAGATTGCATATCAGGTTTCAAAACCTTGTCTGAAAAAAAAGAAAGGTATTTAAGGAATAACTTTTTAAAATACTGATTACATGATAAAATGATAATATTTGGGGTATATGGGTTGAAATAGAATATATTATTAAAATTAATTTTACCTTTTTTTTTTACATTTTATTTAACGTGGCTACTAGAAAATTTAAAATTATGGGGGTTTGGTAAGTTCCCACCTAATGGGTACAACATAGTGGTATATGGTATACCACCTGGGTGAGGAACTCAACTGCAACTAGGACTTGACCTTACAAACTCAAACAGTGTAACCTAATTGTATGTGCTGCCCTATAAATCTGAAATAAGAAAAAAAAGAAAATTTAAAATTATGCCTGAGGCTTAGACAATGCTATGTTAGAATAAAACAAGTGATTATTACTTACATAAATTTATGCAAAAAGGAATGTTTCAACATACATCATTAGCGTCAGGCAATCCGAAATCTTCCTACACCAGTGATCTTTTAAAAGAACAATTAAGGAACCAAGTGCCTTTCTGCAGAACACAGTCCAGTGCTGGCTTTTGCAGCACATACACTAAATTAGTATGGCCCTTTGTGCAAGGGTGACTTTCAAATATGTGAAGCATTCCATATTTTCTACAACTTGGACTTCCCTAACAAATGCAAACAGTGTAACCTAATTGTACTGTCTCATTAATCTGAAATTAAAAAAAAAATAAATACAGGCAGCGCCTGTGGCTTAATGAGTAGGGCGCCGGGCCCATATACCAAAGGTGGCAGGTTCAAACCCAGTCTCAGCCAAACTGCAAAACAGAAAGATAGCTGGGCATTGTGGTGGGCGCCTGTAGTCCCAGTTACTGGGGAGGCTGAGGCAAGAGAATTGCCTAAGCCCAGGAGTTGGAACTTGCTGTGATCTGTGACGCCACGGCACTCCACTGAGGGTGATAAAGTGATAAATTTTTTTTCTGTCTCTACAAAAAAAAAAATAATAATAAATAAATAAATAAATAAATACAGTCCAAAGGCCTAACTCCTAGTAGTGCAAGGGTGGAAAAGGTCTCAAAATATCATGGCCAGTCTACGCATTTAGACTGTCTTAACTCTATTCATCCGAGCGTGGAGAATGTCTCTCAAATATTTTAGCCAAACGATGCATCTGCTTTTATTAATGAGAGCCCATTGCCCATACAGAGTCACTTCCCAAGGCATCAGGTATTGGCAGGTGTGCAGTATCACACCCAACATGCTGAAATATTTAAGTCAATCGCAGATATCATAGCGCGATGTTATTAAAAGCCTGAATAATTCTGTTATACCTACTTGGTTTATATGAACAAGATCAATGAGATGAAAGTCAGTGAACTATCAGAAGGTTTGGTGAGGGCTCAGTGCCCGTAGCACAGTGGTTAGGGCGCCAGCCACATACACTGAAGGTGGCAGGTTCGAACCTGGCTCAGTCCAGCTAACCAACTATGACAACTGCAACCACGTTGTGGCGGGCACCTGTATTCCCAGCTACCTGGGAGGCTGAGGCAAGAGAATCACTTAAGCCCAAGAGTTTGAGGTTGCTGTGAGCTGTGATGCTCAGCACTCTACCAAGGGCAACATAGTGAGACTCTGTCTCATAACAACAACAATAATAGTAAAATTTTAAAAAAAGGTTTGGTGAGAAAAAATCTTCTGTGTTGTCATTTCTAACTTTAATGAAACTAATATAATTCACCAAAGCAATCACATTTTAACATTTTTGTGTTAAAGAAACATGATCTCGAGATAAATGTAAACAGTCCTTGGGAGAAAATTGTTAAAATATAGATTTTAGTATTAAGGGAAAAGTATTCTTTGTTTTAATCTTAGAAACCAACTCACTGAACAAATATAGATCTTACTTAAATGTTACTTGACATGTAAATATACCTTAACTCTCTGATCTTTTTAGATTTAAAGTTTCTCAGCTCTGGTACTGTTGATGTTTTAAGCTAGAGAATTATTTCTTATGAGGGAACTGTCCTGTGTATTGGCCTCTACCCAATAGTTGACATGCTCAAGTGGTGTCAAAAAATGTCTGCGGGCAGTGCCGTAGCTCAGCAGCTAGGGCACCAGCCACATACATCGAGGTTGGTGGTTTGAACTGGGCCTGGGCCTGCTAAACAACAATGACAACTGCAACAACAACAAAAAAATAGCCAGGCATTGTGGCCGGCCCCTGTAGTCCTAGCTGCTCGGGAGGCTAAGGCAGGGAGAATCAATTAAGCCCAAGAATTTGAGGTTGCTGTGAGCTGTAATGCCACTCTACCGAGGGTGACATAGTGAGACTCTGTCTCAAAAGGAAAAAAAAATGTCTGCAGACATTGTCAAATGACACCCTAGGAGGAGCAAAGTCACATCAGATGTTGAGAACTACTGTTCCAGACCAGGTTCAAGGGCATTGACCCCAAAGCATTGTGAGAATGCAGAAGCCCAGCCTGCCTCCTGGAACTGCTGAATGATAGTGCAGGGTCGGCTTGCTCTTATGCCTGGCGTATTTCGCCCCGTGCTCCTGGCGCATGGGTTCATGTGACTGTTGTTGCAGGAAGCCGACGAAGCCTTGCTGTATAACCTACGCCTTCAGCTTGAAGCCCAGTTCCTGCAGGACGATATCAGTGCGGCAAAGGACAGGCACAAAAAGGTAACCATACCCTGTGAAGCCCACCTCCCAGAAAACCCAGTTTGAGTTTCATCAGACAAGCATGGGGCACGGTGGTGAAGCCTGAGACTGACAGAGTGGCCTGCTTTCGTGCGCACTGTCTCTTGAACCAAAAGGGCAGGTTGGTCACTGGATGCAAACCGAGGAACAGGCGGTGGTGGGTGTGTGGGGGCCACAGTGTTGGGAGTGATGTCTGTGTTGTACAGTACAATTTACAAAGTGACTTTGGATAGCTCTGTCTTGACTAAAGTATAATTTACCACTGTTTAAGCTCCAGAAAATGCAAAGTGAAAATAAAAAGTATTGTTTTTAGCTCAGCTTTACACCAGTCAATTGAAAGAGAAGGTTTATTTTGGAACCTTCTCTCCTAAGTGCTCTGATGCCCCCTGACCCCCACTGGCTTCTCCTGGGCCTAACTTTGGGGGCCTCTGGTGTATAAGAAAGATCAAATCCTGCAGCTGTGTAACCAGGGTGAGTGGCCTACCCTCTCTGAGCTGCTGCTTCATCTTCACAATGCTCGTGCAGACCCTCTTGCCAGCAGGGTACTCTCCGGGCACTCTGGTCTCTCCCTCCTGCAGGAGTCTCCCATTTTCCCAGAACAGCTGAAGGCTGTGCTGCCAGATGGGGAAGTGGTGGGAACCTGCTGCCCCTGGGAGCAGGTGTCTGGACAGGAGTTGGTGTCCAAACACCCCAGCTCCCTCTGGCCTGTGTGGACTGACTCTGAGGCTTCTGTTCTGTGCAGCTCCCACAGCCCCCAGCAGGATCTCCAGGTGGCCCCAGTGGTTACCTGCTGATTGCGTGCTCCTCATTGCCCCCCACCTCCCTCCTGCACTCCAGTGCCCCACTAGTCACACTTCCCGCCGTCTCCCCCAGTCACCTGTTTGCACTGACACCCTCCTCCTGGGCCTGCTTCTGGGGAAACCCAGACTAAGACAGTGCGGTAGTAAAGGTACAACCTTCCGCTCTCTTTTTACCTCTGTGTGTACCTGCATCAGGATGTCAGGCCTGTCCCCTCCTGCTGGGGTCCCACCACCTTTCCAGAGGCCCAGCCCTTTCCTCCTTCCCACCTTCTTGCTTCTGGGCAATTTTGACGCAGCTCAGTGCCTTCTCCAAGGCCATTCAGAATAATGAAGCTGCTGGTGGCGGTGTGCCGATGCCAGGTAGCACTGTGACACCCGCATTGTATCATTGGATTCCAGCCCCCTGATGCGATAGTGCTCAGGTTGGGTGCCCTGTGCGCAGAGCCTGACAGGTAGGGAGTTTTGTGCTATTGGGGTGCAGTGGAGGGCTCCGGGGGAAAAGGGAGGGAAGGAGCATAGCAGGGTGCGGTCTCAGCTGGAGTCGAGCCCTGCCCCGTCTCGCAGTCTCAGGGACTGGAGTGCGAGTGAGAGTCTCACCACAGCCGGGTCCTGCCTGGAGCAGAAGCTTTGGTCTTTGGTGCGCCTGTGTCCGGCAGCCTTGGCCTCGGCTGGATGGGGCGGAGTCTGTACTACCAGACAAGGTGACCATCGGCTGACCACAGGCCACCCTCCTGAGAGGTGGGGACAGAGCTGGGGATTGGTGCTCTGGCTGGTAAAGGGATCAACAGGCAGTTTCCCTGTTGAACGGAAGAAGGCATTTAGGAGGTTTAAATATCTTGCCTGAGACCACACACAGCCAGTCAGTCATTAGTCCAGGCCTGAGGACCACCGCCCATTCTTTGAAGTGCTGTTCTTGGCTGGTGTCTGAAAGGGTCCTCTGTACCCCAGGGGCCCCTTTTGTTCTCTTTTGCATGTGTAGAGCTCTGTGAAGCCAGTAGCAGAGAAACAAGAAAGGTAACAGATACCAAATGCTCTTGGGAAGGTTAGAGCATCCGTGATGTGGTGTGCTGGGCGGTGCTGTCCAGGGTCTGCCCCTGTTTGTGAGGGCGGGACACGGGCTCACCGAGTAACTAGAGGGAAAACTCAGGCGGCTCAACCTGTACTGAGAGTGCTATCCCTCCCCCAACAGAACCTTCTGGAAGTTCAGACCTATGTCAGCATCCTGCAGCAGCTTCTTCACACCTGCACTCCTCAGACATCCAGCATGACCAGTGGGATAAGGGAGGTAAGACCCTGTGCCACAGCGGCAGGCGAGTGGGCAGCCTTTCCTCACACCCGTCTGGCCAGTTGGCCTGGGCAGAGACCTGGGGAAGAGCATTGGGTTGAACTGTGGACACGGCTTACAACAGTGTTTTTCAACCTCTTTTTTTTTTTTTTTGATCTCACAGCACACTTGATTCTATAGTTAAATTTCTATGGCACACTTAACTTATGTTCCTCAAGGCTCAGCACCCGTAGCTCAGTGAGTAGAGCGCCAGCCACATACACCGAGGCTGGGGGTTCGAGCCTGGCCTGGGTCTGCAAAACAACAATGACAACTCCAACAACAACAACAACAAACTAGCCGGGTGTTGTGGTGGGCGCCTCTAGCCCCAGCTCGGGAGGCTGAGGCAAGAGAATCACTTAAGCCCAAGAGTTTGAGGCTGCTGTGAGCTGTGATGCCATGGCACTCTACCGAGGGCGACATAAAATCTATCTCAAAAAAAAATTTTTTTTGTTAAAAGAAAAAAAAAACACTTAAAAAAAAAGAATATACTTACTGTACTTTGAACTACTTCCAAAAATAATCTAATTAATGATCTTTAAAAAATTTCGAGGCACACCTAAGATCCCCTCATGGCAAAGCAGTGTGCACGCTGGTTGAACATTGCTGGCCTAGTGGGTAGAGTCTCCCTATGCCTGCTTTTGAAGTTTGCTTTTCTGAGTTTTTACTCCTACTGTAAATACTAATATTTAGAAATCTGAAGACATCAACTGTGTCATGACCATTTTCTTAGGTATTTTCTCTTACGGATTATGGGCTGCTGTTTGATGAATACTTTATAAGTGGTTTCTAAAGTATATGCCGAGGTGTGTGCTGGTTTTGCATCCCCACCAGCAATGAGTGAGAGTTTCTGACTCTCCACATCCTTCTGCCAGGGCTAGGGATGTCAGCTTTTTATTTTGCTTTTGTTCTCCTCACGGCTGTGTTGTGTATCTCATTGTGGTTTTGATTCGCATCCCCTGATGACTAAGGATGTTGAACATCTTTTCATGTCATTTGCCATCTGTCTGTCTTCTTTGTTGAAGTATCTGCCCAAATCTTTTGCCCATTTTTGAATGGGGTTGTTTGCTTTTTATTCTCCTCATCAATCTGATTCTAAATTTCAAATACAGAAAACCTCAGACAATTAATGAATGTATTTTCGAGACTGGGCTCTCCAGTAATGCTCGTGTGAGTTTGTGGCATGAAAACTACTGATAAGGGTTAGAAATGATTGAAGCTGATTTGCAAAAAAGTGGGGATTTGGTTGTAAAACATGATTCCCACTGTAACTCTCTAAAGTCCTTCTTCATTTAGCTGTCATACTTTTTCCCTAATGTGGTTTATGGAATTTTGTGATGCATAATATGATACTTAACAAAAATGAACTGAAAAGGATGCAAATTAAAATAAAAATGTTGCCCTGTCCCTTCTCCAGAGGTTGTGGTAGGCTGCTGAAGGTCAGTTGATAAGGCTCTGAGTTTTTGCAGAGATGACTTACTTGGGACCGAGGTTCTCAACCCTGGTGACACTTGTGATTGTCTGGATGTATGTTCAGGCCTCACCCAATTCAGTGGATGGGCGGCTGGGGAGGCAGAGCCTGGTCCTGGGCAGTGTGCAGATAAGCTGCTGCAGAACCCGTGGACTCGGGTGGCTGCTGCTTGTAGCAAAGCTGAAGTCCCCACATTAGCTTCAGAAGACACTTTTGAACCTTGCAAAGTAAGAGGCAGGAAAGTTACTTTTTGGGGTCTACTTTTTTGAGGATATTTTTGTCCATATTGCCCAGCAGTTATCAATTCAGGATCCTGTTCTCCTTAGGTGACATACCAGATGTTTTTACAAAGGCATAAAATACCTTTTCCTAAAGCTTTAATTTTCTTTGCCAGAAATTCCTTTCCAGAGACGTTGTTTTTATTTTTCAAACTCCATTTTGTCCTCTATTTCAGAGGTGTTTTGGCTCCAGGTACACTTGCTGGGTCATATCTTGCATTCTCCTGCCACAGAGCTTTTCTCAGCTGGGAGAGTGCAGAGACCGCCTGGACGTACGCCGGTGGTGTCAACTCAGCATCCCTGGGAGCTTGTGGATGGCACGTCTAGCCCTCTGGAACCACCTAAGTCCAAGTCAGCATCCTAGCAAGGTCCCAGGGATTCGGGTACAGATCACAGACGGAAGGCCACAGACTGAGGGTGCATCCATCACCTTTGTGATGAGTCAGCTTAAAAATTTGGGCAGTCACTTCCGGGTTCGTTTCATTGACCTTTGCTACTGTCCTAGAAAATTCGAAAGTCATGTTTATATAAATGAAAGTGGAAGGCGCATGGTTCCCTAGGAATGTAGGTCAGTGGGTTGTGTCAGAATACACTATCCGGGGCTGTCTGGCTGCACCCAGAGGTCAGGTAGAACTGAGTTTATTGTCCTTGCAGCAAAGGAGCGTCACCTTGAGGAGACTTGAGCGTCTCCGTGGGGGAGGGCCGCGGGGGGATCTTGGGTGTTAGGTGATTTTGGGGGCAAGGAAGGTAGGCAGGACTTGCTCTGGGTTGGGTACCATCAGTCCCATGTCTAAGTATCTCCATCATTGTTTTGAGGCTACAGAAGGAAGATGTGTGGCTGGAGCTGCACTTGGCAGTGAAGCAGCATTGCTCGTGCCAGTGGGAGAGCAGAGTTGTCATGGTCATTTTTGTGGTTGCCCAGCGGTCTTTCAGTGTGTGTTCCCATTTTCCTTTTGTTCCCAGGTGGTCCTAGGTGACATTTTCAGGTACTGGGTGGCATTGTTTATAAATAGGAAGCACTCTGGCCCCTCTGCTGGTGCCAGCTGTGGGGCTGTCCTCCTCCTTTAGGGAGTCCTTGGGGCCATCATGTGTGAGGTGCCCTGTGGGCTTCTGGGGGTTGGCCACCCCAGAAGGGGAACAGGAGGGAGGCGGTGGGAGAGGCCGCCAGACCCAAGCAGACCCAAGCCGAGTGTTCCCACTGTGTCCCCTGCCATGCTGAGGCTGCGTGTCCAGCATTTTACTTTGGTAGCGTATTTGCAAATGGCCACATTCTGGTTCTGACCGGCAAGGATCCCCTCCTGTTCCCCACCACACCCTTGTCTGCTGTGAGGCAGGGAGGTGGGGGCTGAGGCACAGAAGCACAGAGAGGGCAGACAGACAGACCTAGAGTCACAGAATGGGGGGAGAAAGAGCACAGGAGGAGAGAGGGAGAGGGGGAGCGAGACCCCGGAGTGGACGGACGCAGGTGATGAGCCTGGGTGTGTCTGGAGCCCTACTCGTGCAGATGGCTGGGCGACAGGACCGGATCCACACTGCCCCCCAGCCCCTGTCCTGCTCCAGCTTCCCGTGTGTCTGTGTTGTTGTTCCAGCCACTTTGCAAGGTGTTTGCAAGCAAGGGGCTTCCTGTGGCTCGTGATCAGCACTTGGCTTCTGATTTTGTGTGGCTTTGAGTGGGCACGCTGTGTCAGGAGGCACTGCTCTTGAGCATTTGTGAAGCCATTTGGATGTTTTTGAGCAGACAGTGGAAAGGTGGGTCAGGAGAGGGGCAGCTGCTCGGCAGAGTGCCGCGTGGCGCAGGGAAGATTTCGCTCCAAGCTGTTCCACAGAGCGTGGATAGGATGGCGCGGCAGCCTTACCAGCGCTCAGACTCACCTTCCTTTTCACATACACAGGCGACAGAGGCCCGTGGACGCTGCATTCTGGGCTTTCCTTTGGCTGAAAGGAGAGTGGAGGCTTTGAGGCTGATGTGTCTCGCAGAGTCTCCTAGTGAGTTCCTGGCACAGCCAGGTGTGAGCTCTGGTCTCCTGAGACTGTCCCTGGACTTCACACACACAGGTGGTTTGGACTCTGTAAACAAAGCCTGCAGGCCTGCCTTGGTCTGCTTGGGCTGCTGTGACGGGACAGTATAGCCTGGGGACCTTCTGTGACAGATACTTATTGTTCACAGTTCTGGACCCTGGAAGTCCCAGATAAGGCTGTCAGCAGGTCTGTGTGTGCTGAGGGTTCTGTTCCCGGCTTGCTGGGGGTTTTTCTTTCCGGCCTGTTGGGGGTTCTGTTCCCGGCCTGTTGGGGGTTCTCTTCCCAGCTTTTTGGGGGTTCTGTTCCCACCTGTTGGGGGTTCTGTTCCCGGCGTGTTGGGGGTTCTGTTCCCGGCGTGTTGGGGGTTCTGTTCCCGGCATGTTGGTTGTTCTGTTCCCGGCCTGTTGGGGGTTCTCTTCCTGGCCTGTTGGGGGTTCTCTTCCCGGCCTGTTGGTTGTTCTGTTCCCGGCCTGTTGGGGGTTCTGTTCCCGACCTGTTGGGGGTTCTCTTCCCAGCTTTTTTGGGGTTCTCTTCCCAGCTTGTTGGGGGTTCTCTTCCCGGCTTGCAGACAGCTGCCTCCCTTCTCTCTGTGTCACATGTGGCAGAGAGACAGAGTGTGCTCTGGTGTCCCCTCCTCTTCTTATAAGGGGACAAGGGAACCTGATCCCTTCATGCCCCCCTGACCCCTCACTTACCCTAATCACTTCTCCAAAGTCTTGTCTCCTGAAACCGTCATCTTGGGGGTTCAGGCTTCAATGCGTGAATTCCGGGGGATGTGAACGTTCTGTCCGCAGCAGGGTCTGCCTATGTCGCACTTGGTCTCTTGCATCTCCTCATACGTGAGAGTCTGACTCTGGCCTTCTCTGTGCAGGAGAAGCTCCTGACGGAACGGGAAGTGGGTGCCCTGCGGAGCCAGCTGGACGAGGGCCGGGAGGTGCTCTCCCACCTGCAGGCGCAGAGACTGGACCTGCAGGCCCAGGTAGGCACCCATCTGCCACGTGTACGGCAGGGCTTCCTGTCACACGGAACGGAACATTCTGAGGAGGTGACCAGGTGTCCTGCTTTGCCCTGGGCTGAGGGGTTTCCAGCATGTGGGACTGTCAGTGCCCAAACTGGGAAAGATAGGGACACGTTCATTGCCCGGGGTCCCTTTGAGACTCCTGCAGGTCATACACGCCCTCTCCCACTCAGGGGTGGCTCTCCCAGCTTCTGCATCGTGGGTTCATTTAGCCCCGATTAAACTGTGTGAAAATGAAAAGAAAGGGGCACATACTGGATTTTAATCTTGCTCTTGCTCGAATCCGTGCTTCCTGCCTGTCTTCTCGTGGTAAAATTTCTCCTTTGGGATTTGATTAGAGATCTGGAAAGGGTGGTCGTGTGAGCATTGGCCTCTAGTTCGAAATTTGAAAGTGTACAGCTCCTGTTTCTACTCCTACCCCCTTTCGGGTGAAGCTTAATTTGAAAACCATACTCAGCAGAAAAGCTCGATCCTGTTTGCGTGGCCTCCTTCCTGGGTAACGAACTTCCTGGCACGGCCCCCTGGCTTCCTTGCAGTTTTCTGCCTCTGGTTTCCACCCAGCCGGCCATTCTGAAGGGGAAGGGGGGTTTGAAGCACTGACTTCCATAGGACTGAGCACCCACGTTTCCCAGACCAAAGGGACGTTTGGTTAGATAAGTACACAGAAGGGATAAGAGGGCAAAACATTCGAACATCTGTCTCTACTGAAAATCCGGAACATCTGGACACTGTGTGTTACTGTGTCTCTGTCCTGCCAGTTCTCATAAAATTGGAGAAAATTGAAAATCAGCAGATGTGCTTTCATCAGTATTGAGCGCCCCGCACGTCTGCTTAGGGGCCTCATCTTGGGACCTCACTCCCACCCCCA
This sequence comes from Arctocebus calabarensis, assembly GCA_963573935.1. Lineage (NCBI taxonomy): Eukaryota > Metazoa > Chordata > Mammalia > Primates > Lorisidae > Arctocebus > Arctocebus calabarensis. The sequence goes on from CAUYON010172243.1 coordinate 17,773, forward strand.
CCGCGCACTGCACAACCCTCGCTGTGCAGCAGGATGGGGGCTGGGGGTCCCCTGGGCTGGAGGTTATGGTGGGAAAAGTTCAATAATGACCGAAAACTCATCTTCTGATGAGATAAGCTCCGGCTCCGGGATCAGATGCCCCATCTTGGTGACATGGTTGTGAGGTGTTGTGTGTGGTTTCTTCTGAGGAGCTGAAATGATAGGAGGAGGGTGTGTGTGCGTGTGCAGTGTGTGATGTGTAGTGATTGTGACACGGGGTATGTGTGTGTGTGTGGTATGTGTGGGATGCCTGGTTTGGGTGGTACGTGTGTGCAACTGTGACAGGTGTGTGTACTGTGTGTGATGGGTGTGTGGTGGGTGTGTAGTGTACATGATAGGTGTGTGGTGTGTGTAGTGTGTATGATGGGTGTGTGGTGTGTGTGTGATGGGTGTGTGGTGTGTGTAGCGTGTGTGTGGTGTGTGTGATGCGTGTGTGGTGTGTGTAGTATGTGGTAGTGTGGTGTGTATAGTGTGTAGTGTATGTGTGGTGTGTGTAGCGTGTGTGTGGTGTGTGTAATGGGTGTGTGGTGTGTGTGATGGATGTGTGGTGTGTGTAGTGTGACATATAGCGTGTGTGGCGTGTGTGTGACGTGTGGTGTGTATATGTGACTAGAGAAGAGGACATAAGCCCAGTCTCCGTCTTAGAGACCAGCATTTTCCACACTGCTGGTTACAGCGCGTTGCTGGCTGTAAACTAAACCCCCTGGAGCTGGCGGGCAGTAAAAGCAGTCAGCAGTATGAAGCAACACAGAATAAGAAGTAATAGAGTGTGCCGTAAGGAAAGAGGGGCCTTTGTTCGCCTCCCTCTCTCTGCTCACACGCATGCCAGGCTTGCCGTGTGAAATGTGCCTTTTCCTGTGACCGTGGGACAAAGTTGAACACTGCTGCCCTACATACTGAGAAAGACGAAGGAGCTGGGCCGATAGGGTAAATTCCAGTTCCAGGACAAAGAATTTTCTCTATGTACATGTATGTATTTGTTGAATATCAAACTAAGAAATTTCGCAATGGATTAATCTAGTTTCTGAGAACCCCAAAGGAAACTGTCTGGTTGGCCACCTGCTCCTGCCTGCGGTTGCTCCAGACAGATGTGCGAGCTTGACTGAGTCGAGTCTGTGAAGAAGGGTCTTACTCTCCTCTCCGGTGCTGCCCCCGAGCCCTCACCTTTGGGAGTGTGATGAAGCTGGTAAACTCCTTCTCAGAAAAATGATGTTAAAGGCATGACATAAAGCACAGATAATTAAAATGAAACAATTACATTGAAATAGTTATCAAAATATTACCAAATCATTTCATATAAAATAATATATGCGCTTATATTCATAACGAAATCTAGAAGCTAGTCTGAGGAGACAGTTGTGTGCGTTTTCTATTGCTGCCGTGATGAATTACTACAAACCAGGGCTTTGAAGAGCGCCCACTTGTTAGCACATAGCTGTGAAGGGCAGAGTCTGGGCAGCTTGGTTGGTTTCTCTGCTCTGCGTGTCTCAAGGCTGAAATAAAGGTGTCAGTTGGCCTGGGCTCTTACCTGGAGGCCCTTGGGGGAGAATTTGCTCCTAGTCTCACTGAGGTTCAGGGCAGGATTCAGTTCTCGGCACTTGTATGACCAAGGGCCAGTTTCTCTGATGGCCATTGTCCAGGATGCCTGTGGAGGCTGCCCATGTTCCTTGGCTGCCCCTGCCCCCTTCAGAGCCAGCAGTGGATCGTAACTGTTTGTTGTGCCTCGGTCTGATCTTCCATTTCCACATTTCCCTCACTTCTACATTTTTTTTCTTTTTTCCTAGACAAGGTCTTGGTCTGTTGCCCAGGATGGAGTGCAGTGGCATCATAGCTAGTTCACTGCAATCTCACATTCCTGGGCTCAAGCAATCCTCTTGCTTTAGCTTCCCAAATAGCTGGGACTACAGGTGTGCACCACCATGCCTGGGTATTTATTCATGTTTTGTAGAGATGGAGGTCTCACTATTTCCCAGGCTAGTCTTGAACTCCCAAACTCAAGTGATTTTCCCACCTTGGCCTCCCAAAGTGCTGACGTCATGGACCTGAGCCACCATGGCTGGCCTGATTTCTGCTTTTACAGTCTAGTGTAATTAGGGCAAATTTAGAATACTCACCTTTTTAAAAGACTAACTGGTTAAGAACCTGCTTTACATCTATAAAGTCCTTTCTGCCATGTAACATATTTCAGGGGTATAACACTAAAGGGCAAAGGTTGTGAGCCTCAAAATTCTGCCTAATTAGCTTTAATTAAAACTCAGACTTGCCTATACCCCGCCCCCCCCCCCCCCCAAGAGTTTCAGATTCATGAGGTCTGGGTTGTGGCCTGAGAATGTACACTTTCAAGCTTCCAGGTGATGTTGATGCCGTGGGCCCAGGAACCACACTTTGAGAGCCACTGGTGTAGGGGTGGGTTCTAGGTTGGGTCAGAATGTTCTACACCTAATCCCCCGGGGTCCTAGGCCTGGATCCTCCACAGCCCCATTCAGGGTCAGAATGTTCTATACCTAATCCCCCGGGGTCCTAGGCCATTCAGGGTCAGAATGTTCTACACCTAATCCCCCGGGGTCCTAGGCCTGGATCCTCCACAGCCCCATTCAGTGTCAGAATGTTCTACACCTAATCCCCCTGGGGTCCTAGGCCTGGACCCTCCACAGCCCCATTCAGGGTCAGAATGTTCTACACCTAATCCCCTGGGGTCCTAGGCCTGGACCCTCCACAGCCTCATTCAGAACGTTCATGGCTGGGTTTTTCTTCCTCTCTGTTTTAAAAGGTTTTAGTGGCTTTCAAGGGACATCTGGCCTCTTAGCAAGGCCACTGCTGGTTGGGGACACGGGGAGGACAGCGGAAGGGGAGCTTCTTGTAGCCTCAGGCTGGGCTGTGGCAGCTGACTCTGCCTATAGTTAAGGCATCTGATGCTTCTAGAATCCTCCATAGCAGAGGTGAGTTCCCTGTCCCGCAGCATCAAGATCACCTGGGAACTTGTCAGAATTCAAATTCCTGGCCACATCCTAGACCTGTTGAGTCAGGAACTGTGGGGGGCTGGCAACCTTTTGTTTTGTAAGCCCTCCGGGTGATTCCACAGGCTGGGCCCAGGGTGGAAGGAACGGCACATGAGATTATAGCTGCTCCCTTCCCCCCCAGCAAGGAAGCTGAGGAAGGCCCCTGGAGAAGGTACCCTGTTTCCTTCAATTGTACCAACTGAGTCTATGTGACAGGGAAGTGAAGAAAATCATATAAATTGGAAAGTGGAACTGGGCATGGTGGCTCATGCCTGTATTCCAGGCACTTTGGGAGGTCAAGGTGGGAACGAGTCTTGAGGCCAGGAGTCTGAGATCAGCCTGGGTTAATATAGTGAGACCCTGTTTCTTAAAAATAAAAAAAAATATATATTAGTGGCATAGTGGTGTGTGCCTGTAGTCCCAGCTACTTGGGAGGTTGAAGCAGGAAGATCACATAAGCCCAAGAGTTCAAGGTTATAGTGACCTATGATTGTGCCAGGGCACTCCAGCCTGGGTGACAGAGCGAGACCCTGTCTTTAAACAAATAAACAAAAAAAGATTGCAAAGTGGGAGCCACTGAGTCTCCTGTCTCATTAAAGTCACTTACCACCATCTAGTGGTGAGATTTGATAAGACAGTGCGTAATCTTTTTTTTTTTTTTTTAATTTTGCAGTTGTTGGCCAGGGCTGGGCTTGAACCTGCCACCTCTGGCATATGGGGCCAGCGCCCTACTTTTTTGAGCCACAGGCACCAGTCCGTTTGTAATCTTTTTATTTATTTATTTAGTTTTTTTAAAGACCTTGGATTCAGAGGTGTCTGGGGTTCTAAGAGGACTGAAGCAAGAGCTCACCCCTCCAGATGGGGCTATAGGTCAGGCTCCTGCTGCTCACAGCCCAGGGGCAAGTCAGATATAAACCAGAGGATCCAATGGTCCAGGCAGAAACACAGGGATGACTTCACTCAGGATAAAGTTCAAGGTGCCATAGGGCCTACGTCCCTGCTTCCCTCCCTATCCAGCATCCTCTTGGCCGCTGTCCTCGAGATGACCCTGGGCCACCCACTCTTCTCTTCTTCTTCTTCTTTTTTTTTTTTTTTTTTGAGACAGAGCCTCAAGCTGTCACCCTGGATAGAGTTCTTTGGCATCACAGCTCACAGTAACCTCCAACTCCTGGGCTCAAACAAGTCTCCTGCCTCTGCCTCTCAAGTAGCTGGGACTAGTGGTGTCCGCCACAACGGCCATTTTTTTTTTTTGGTTGCAGCCATCATTGTTTGGCGGGCCTGGGCTGGATTCAAACCCACCAGCTCAGGTGTACGTGGCTGGCGCCTTAGCCTGTTGAGCCACAGGCGCCGAGCCTTCTCTTCTTCTTCTGACGCCTTCTGTGGTTTCTGAAATCTGCCCCTTTGCTCATCCTCTCTCTCCTTTCCCTGTCCTCCCTTTATACCCAGAAGGGCCACCTCCTGGAATCCTCTCTGCCTGTGCTCCAAGATGCCTCTGATGTCTCTGTGACTGACACATCTCCTCTGCTGGACTGTGGAGGGACCCTGTCTCATTCTTTGATGGCCAGGCTGGCACTGGGTGGCATGAGATGCCATGACACCTCAGTGGCTCCTGTCAGAGGCATCCATCTCCTTTGCTTTCCTTTGGGGTGGGGAACCTGTGGCCTTGGGGCCACACAGGACCGTCTGGATCCTTGAGTGTGGCTTTTTGACTGAATCCAAATTTCATAGAACAAATTACTTTTCATAAACAAATTATCAAATCATGAGATAAAGTAAGAAAGATTGGGCTCAGCACCTATAGCTCAGCAACTAGGGTGCCAGCCTCATACACTGGGGCTGGTGGGTTCAAACTCAGCCCTGGCCTGCCAAACAACAAAGGCACCTTACAACAAAAAAATAGTTGGGCATTGTGGCAGGTGCCTGTAGTCCCAGATACTTGGGAGACTGAGGCAAGAGAATCTCTTAAGCCCAAGAGTTTGAGGTTGCTGTGAACTGTGACATCACAGCTCTCTACTGGGGGCTACATAGTGAGACTCTTGTCAAAAAAAAAAAAAAGATTGTGCTCGCCTGTAGGGTGGGAAGATTACACTTGACTTTCCTAACTCTAATTTTCTACTTTATGACAACCCTTGGATATTCTCTTTTATGGTGTAAAACTTTGCTAAGTGGAAACTCTCAGAGAGGATCTCTGTGTGTGTCACATGGAGCTTCTCATGTCTTCAGTGCAAACTCTCAGAGAGGGTCTCTGTGTGGGTCCCGTGGAGCTTCCCGTGTCTTCAGTGGAAACTCTCAGAGAGGGTGTCTGTGTGGGTCCCGTGGAGCTTCCCGTGTCTTCAGTGGAAACTCTCAGAGAGGGTCTCTGTGTGCGTCCCATGGAGCTTCCCATGTCTGCAGTGGAAACTCTCAGAGAGGGTCTCTGTGTGCGTCACGTGGAGCTTCCTGTGTCTGCAGTGGAAACTCTCAGAGAGGGTGTCTGTGTGGGTCCCGTGGAGCTTCCCGAGTCTTCAGTGGAAACTCAGAGAGGGTGTCTGTGTGGGTCCCGTGGAGCTTCCCGTGTCTTCAGTGGAAACTCTCAGAGAGTGTCTCTGTGTGGGTCCCGTGGAGCTTCCCGTGTTTGCAGTGGAAAGTCTCAGAGAGGGTCTCTGTGTGGGTCCCATGGAGCTTCCCGTGTCTTTAGTGGAAACAGGCCAGTAGTGCACGCCTGTTGCTGTGTGGGTTGGAGGTTTCCAGGGCCCTGGAGGGTGTGTGTGTGTGTGTGTGTGTTTGTGTTTGCCAGTGTGCTGCTTGTCTGTAGCTGGGAGGAGGCTGAGGCTGGGTGGGGGGTGGTCTGTGGCTTCAGGAGGTTTCTCAGACCCTGTATAAGAGGTGGGTTTGAACACTGCTGTGGTATTTATGGGCTAGTCACTTGCCTGTGTGCCTCAGTTTCCTCATCTGTAAAGTGGGAATAATAGTAGCCCCTCCCTGAACCCTTTGCCACAGACCATTATTACCTCTCTGGGATAGGGACTTCATATTCAAAAGGGACAGTAGAGTCTCTACATGTGTTGTTTTTATGTCTTAGTCTTTGTTATGAGACATTTCAAACATAGGAAAGGCAATTCTGTTTCCTTAAATTGTACCCACCAGTTTATGTGAGAGAATAGTCCCCTGTGTCACCTGCAGCCTGCCACACTCCACCCTTTGAATTCCAGCGCTTGTCTGAGATTTGGCCTCAGAGGGCCTTCTGCAGCCCCTTCCGGCTATGTTTCTTAAGAGTGTGAGAACGCTCTGGCCTGGGCCAAAGGTCTGCCCCAGGAGTTAGTGGGTGTGATTTGGCATTTGACACTACAAGTGACTGAGCCAAGATTTTTTAATGAGGAACAGAAACCCAGTCATACCACCTGAAACAGGAAGGGCTCTGTTGTTTTTCTGAAATAATTTTAGACTTCTGAAAAGTCATTCGAATAGCACAGAGGTTTCCAAGATGCTCTTCACCCGGCTCCCCCAAATGTTAACACCAAAATACCACAGGACAGCGCTGAAGACTAGGAAATTAACAATGATGTGGTCCTGTTAAGGGACTGTGCTACAATCTCACCGGTTACCCCACTGATGGCTTTTTGGATCCTACCCACGTTTAGATGTCACGTCCCCTTTTTTCTCTTTCAGTCTGGGACAGTTGCTCAGTCTGTCTTTGTCTGTCATGACCTTGATGCTTTGGAAGAGTCCAGGCCAGTTATTTTGTGGCGCGTCTCTCCGGTAGAGTTCCCATATGTTTTCTCAGGGTTAGGTGGAGGCTCTGCGTCTTTGGCGAGAACCCCACAGGAGGGGAAGGGAGCCGTGTCCTCAATGTATCACATTGAGAAAGTCTTTGCAGTAGTGATGTTAACTTGGGTTGCTTGGCTAAGGTGGCATCTGCCAGGATCCTCCCTTGGAAAGGTATTTTTTTCCAAAGGGGCAGGTATAAAAGGTGGTGTGTGGAATCTGAGAGCAGGAATTGGCACCCCGGATCCGAGGCAGCTGCTCGCTCCGTCTCTCCCCCGCCCTGCTCTTGCCACAGACTGTCTCTGATTTCTGCTTGTCTTTACCCCATGGCCTCGTGCCTCTGCCTCTCAGAACAATTGCCTTTCTCCGCTGCTCCAGCACTTACGAAGGCCGCCACTCCAGAACGGCAGCCACAGGCCCTGGCTTGTGTGTCCCAGTGGTCTGGAACCTGCCACCCACTCTCTGAAACTTCTCAGATCCTTTTCCAAATTCCTAGGAGAGAAAATATAGGACACGTCAGCCTGGGCCAGGGCGTCCCCTGGTTCCACAGCTCTGGACAAGAGTGTGGGGTCGGATTGCTGCTGGGACCCTCCCTGTGGAGGGAGTGGGACCGTCACCCAGACAAAAAGATGACATGGGCTGGGTGAAAGAATAGTGTGTTTCCTTCCAACAGATCTGTCCCTGAACACCTGTGCACATGACGTTTTCACTTAGGGGACTTTGCTATCCCAAGGCCAGATCTACACAAAGTGAAGATTAGGCTTGTGTTAGGAGTGGCGGTTCTCCGAGGTGTCCCATCTGTCCAGTGGGGTGTGAATATAGGAAGTGCCTCGTGACATGAGGTGTCCGCACATGACGCTGCTGCAGACGCCTGTCTGCCCCCTCATGACTGTGACTGTGGCCCGAGGACTTTTAACGTCACAGGGAGCTGGTTACAAATGCAGACTGTGGCCTCACCCCCTCCTGCGTCCGGCTCCTCAGGCGGCTCTGAGGCACACTGCAGTCTGAGAGGCGCTGCTCGAGGTAGAAGTGGGTTTCTGTTTTTCTTAGATGACAGTGTGTGGCAGCTTCTCTTTCATTTGAGAATGAAATTATAAAGGAGTTGCTAAGACAGATATTTTAAGCTGGTAAGTAAGTGCAGCCATGTGCCCCGTAATGACGGGATGCAGTCTGAGAAGTGTGTCATTAGCAGTTTTGTGGCTGTGTGAACATGGCAGGGACACTCAACACGCCTTGACGGTGCAGCCTGCCACGTGCCCCGGTGTGGTGTGACTTCTTGTTCCCAGGCCATTTGCCTGTTCAGCAGAATACTGAATACCACAGGTCAGCAGTTGTCAACCTGTGGGTCGCGACCCCTTTGGGGGTCGAATGACCCTTTCACAGGGGTCACCCAAGACCATCCTGCATATCAGATATTTACATTATGATTCATAACAGTAGCACAATTACATTTATGAAGTAGCAATGAAAATGATTTTATGGTTGGGGGTCACCACAACACGAGGAACTGTATTAAAGGGTCGCGGCATCAGGAAGGTTGAGAACTACAGTGCTTAGGTGATTGTAACTCCATGGTAAGTCTTTGTGTATCTAAGTGATTTTTTTAGAAAAAGTGCAGTAAAAATAGAGTATAAAAGATTAAAAAAGGGTACCCCTGTCGAGGGCACTTTCTGTGAATGCAGCTTACAGGACTGGAAGTTGCTCTGGGCGAGTCAGTGTGGAGGTGCTGAGTGAGTGAAGGCCAAGGTCACTACCTGGTGACCGGACACTTAGACTCTACTGGTTTTGTAAAAACATATTTTTCTTTCTTCAACAATAAATTAATCTTAGCTCACTGTAACTTTTTCACTTTATAAATGTTTAGAGTTTTAAAAACTTTCGACTTTCTTTTTGAGACTCCGTCATCCTCAGTATATTGCCAGGGTATTATCACAGCTCACAGCAACCTCAAATTCCTGAGCTCCAGCCATCCTCTTGCCTCAGCCTCCTGAGTAGCTGGGACTACAGGTGCCTGCCACCATGCTCGGCTAATTTTTAGAGATGGGGTCTCACTCTTTGTTCAAACTGGTCTCAAACTTGTGAGTTCAGGCAGTCCACGTGCCTTGACCTCCTAGAGCGCTAGGATTATAGGTGTGAGCCACTGTGCTTGGCCTTTTTGACTTTTTTGGTAATAATACTTAAATCAAGCACAAGAGAAAATCATGTATTCAAGAGATGGAGGGAAACACGGGTTTGGTGGGGCTGTGACAGGCATCGTCCTGTGTATTGCTTTCCAGTGCACTTTTTTTTTTTTTTATTAGAAGGAGAAGTAGAAGGAGTGCACAATAACAAAAAATGATAAAAGTGTAGGCGGCGCCCGTAGCTCAATGGATAGGGTGCCGTACACATACACCGAGGCTGGTGGGTTTGAATCCCGCCCGGGCCAGCTAAACAACAATGACAACTGCAACAACAAAAAAATAGCCAAGTGCTGTGGCAGGCGCCTGTAGTCCCAGCTACTTGGGAGACTGAGGCAAGAGAATCGCTGAAGCCCAAGAGCTGGAGGTTGCTGTGAGCTATGATGCCATAGCAGTCTACAGAGGGCGACATAGTGAGACTCGGTCTCAAAAAAAAAAAATGATAAAAGTATAATATGTTGAACACATAGACCAGTAACACAGTCATTTACTATCATCGGATGTTCTGTATCATAGCTGACTGTATGTGCTAGACCATTGACTTTCAACTGGTGTGCTGTGAGAGGATCTTACGTGTGCTGCAAAAATTTCAAAGATTGTTAACTAAATTATTTTCAAAGGAAGTTCAAAGCACAGTAAGTATATTCTTTTTATTTTTTAACTCCTTTTCTTTAATCAGCATAATTTTTTTTTTTTTTTGAGACGGGAGTCTCTCACTAGGTCAGAGAGACCTAGTAGAGTGCTGTGGTGTCAGTAGAGTGCTGTGGTGTCACAGCGCACAGCAACCTCAAACTCTTGGGCTTAAGCAATTCTCTTGCCTCAGCCTCCCAAGTAGTTGGGACTACGGTATCTTTTGAGCTGCAGCGTCCGGCTATTTTTTGTTGCAGTTGTCATTGTTGTTTAGCTGACGCAGGTCGAGTTTGAACCCACCAGGTTCAGTGTATGTGGCTTGTGCTGTAACCACTGTGCTATGGGTGCTGAGCCTAATCAACGTAATTTAAGTGTGCTGAGGAAGCTTAACTCCAGGTTCAAGTGTGTGGTGAGATGGAAAAGGTCAGAAAATACAGTGCTGGCCTTCTGTTCAGGTGGTGGCTCGGTAGGTTTGTTTACACCAGCGTCACCAAGACAGGTAGGTGAGTGGCACCTATGACACTGCAGTGGCGACGACGTGACTGGGTGACAGGAATCTTACTAGGCCACCGTCACGTATGTAATCTGTTGTTGATCAAAATGTTATGTGGAGCGTGACTGCACATTTATGAGAATGTATGCATTGTCACAAGCTCTTAAAGTGAATATAAAACCACTTCTTTATTTTCCTGCTTTGGTTTTTACTTGCCCTGCGTCAATATAGAAGTAGTGTTTCCCTGACATTATTTTATGTGTAAACAAGTGTGCGTGTTGGGCGGCTCCTGTGGCTCAGCGATTAGGGCGCCGGCCCCATATACCGAACGAAGGTGGCGGGTTCAAGCCCAGCCTCGGCCGAACTGCAAAACAAAAAAATAGCCGGGCGCTGTGGCGGGCGCCTGTAGTCCCAGCTACTAGGGAGGCTGAGGCAAGAGAATCGCCTAAGCCCAAGAGCTGGAGGTTGCTGTGAGCAGTGTGATGCCACGGCACTCTACCCAGGGCGATAAAGTGAG
>CAUYON010172246.1:0-11361 GCA_963573935.1 Arctocebus calabarensis
AAGTAAGGAAGGAAGGAAGGAAGGAAGGAAGGAAGGAAGGAAGGAAGGAAGGAAGGAAGGAAGGAAGAAAGGAAGGAAAGAAGGAAAGAAAGAAAGAAAGAAAAAGAAATTGAGACACAGATCTCAAACTCTTCACAAAAATTAACTCAAAATGGATCATAGACATAAATGTAAAATACTAAATTATAAAACTTTAAAAAGGTACGTTAGCAAGAAATCTACATGATTTGGGGTATGGCAGTAACTTTTTAAATACAACACTAAAGACACAGTTCATGAAACTAAAATCGATGAGCTGAACTTCATGAAAATGAAAACCTTCTGGTCTTACATTCACTAAAAAACCTGCACATAGATATTTATAGTTGCTTTCTTCATAATTGCTAAAATTCAGAAGAAACTAAGAGGTCTTTGGCAGGTGGTTGGATAAATAATTTGCAGAATATTTGTACAATAGACTGTAATTTAGTGCTCAAATGAAGTGATAAATCTATCAAAAGACTTTGAGGAGACTTCAAATCATATTATTCTGTAAAGGAGGCCAATCTGAAAAGACCATACACTATATTATTCCAACCATATGACCTTCTGGAAAAGGCAAAATAAAGAAAAGAGTAAAAAGATTGGTGGCTGTCAGGGGTTAGAGGGAGGGTGAGATGAATAGGAGGAGAAAGGAAGATTTGTAAGGCAGTGAAACTATTCTAAATTATAATGTAATGACAGATACATTTCCTTACATTATCACATAAAATCATAGAAATTACAAAAATAGGAATAAATGCTTAATTTAAACGATGGCTTTGATTGATGATGATGTGTCAATGTAGGTTGATTGATTATAACAAATATACCACACCAGTGTAAGATGGCCACATGTGGGGGAGTTGTCCATGGGTTATGTGGAAACCATGTACTTTCTGTGCAAGTTTGCTATAAAACTGAAACTAAAGTTTATAAATTATAAAAACCATAACATTTAATTTGATGAAGAGAATGTCAAAGACTGTTTAACCTAATAACCAATTCAGGCCCTGCTGATTTACAATCTGACAAGTACTGGAATGAAGAAATCCGAGGAGTACCCCTAGGCTTGAAAGAAACCAAGAGATTCTTTTAATGGGAAAGCTAGGTTTTTATGTCATAACTGCTGAAATGAAATGATGATTTAAAATAATGCATGTGATAACCATAGGGAAAAGTAAATTCTCAAACTATCTAGACTTTCTTATTTTATTAACTTTTAATTAACATCACAACTGTATACATATATGGGGTATGATGTGTAGATTGACATATAACGTGGAATACTGAAGTCAGACTGATTACCATTGCCATCACCTCGCTTACTTATTTTATATGGTTAGACATTTAAAATTTACTCTTAGTTATTTTGAAACTGTTGGTGAGATTGCAAACTCACACCACCTTTATAGAAAGAAGTATAGAGAATGAATCCTCAATGAACTAAGAGTTGACATTGCATTTGATCTTGCAATTCCACTATGAGGTATCTAACCAGAAGAACAAAAATCACTTTACCACAAAGACATTTGTACCAGAATATTTATTACAGCCTAATTCATAATTACCAAGTCATGGAAGCTACTCAAATGCCCATGAACCTATTAGTGGATTAACATATCGTGATGTATGTATACATGGAATACTATTCAGTCATAAAAAGATGGAGACTTTACATCTTTTATGTTTACCTAGGTGGAGCTGGAACATATTCTTCTTAGTAAAGATCTCATGAATGGGGGAATAAGTATCCAATGTACTCAATACTATTATGAAATCAATACATAAACACTTACACACTCATATAAAAGATAAAACACAAATATAGTCTAGCAAGGCGGTGGGGTAAGGAAAGAGAGGGGAGGGGTAGGAGGAGAGAGATTGGTGGGAGGAGAGAGGGCATTTGGTGGGATGTCACCTAAAGTGCACAATGCCAGGGTATATTTCAAAAGATTGAGACTTTCTTGATAAGTAATATATATGGAAAAAAGAAAACTATTCAATAATAATAAATAAATAGTAAAACATGGAAGAAAGAGAAGACACACAAAATAATAACAAGTTCAATAGTCATTGTGAACTTGCATCAGCTATTCATGTTCTCTTACAAGCATGAAGCAAACTAGTAGTTAATTCATATTCTTTTTTCTGTGTTGAAGACAACGAGTTAAGTACTTTACATTTACTTAAGTAGTTTACATTCACTTCACTAAGTTTTCTCACAAAGAAGCAGCGTTAGTACCAAAACCCAGCTTTGTAATCAACTGAAAGAGTTTTTAAAATACACAATGGCAGTTCTGATTCCAGGTGTACTGAACCACGATAATGCACATTGTATTTTAATGGATCAAGTATTTTAGCTCTCACATACGAATGAATATAAGCAGTATTTGTTTTTCTGTGCCTGGTTTATTTAACTTCGCATAACGTCCTCCAGGCTTATCCATGTAGCTGCAAATAAGTGCAGATACCTCTTCAATATATGGATTTTCTTTTCTTTTCTTTTTGTTTTGTTATATGTCCAGTAATGGGATTTCTGGGCATATAAACAAAATTTTCAATTTACATAATAAAGTTGGAGAAGAATGGTTTCTAATTCTGGGATTTTTCTCAGGATCATGCAGAGAGTAGAGACGAACATAAGCTTAACTGTACCAGCTTCTCAATTAAACAAGATTTGTATATATCATGTGCATATTAAATACCACCACAGAGGAATCACTAACTACATGGGAAATCAAGATCCAAATGTGTGTGCTGCTTTTCTACTTGCTGTTCCAGAGAACAGACTTGTCCGAAGAATACCATTGTCAGTACAGGTTATTCTTCCTTCATAATGTTGAAGGAATCTCATTGTTAAAGTGACAGTTGCCTCAACAGACTATTTTTTTTTCTTTTTAAATCCAACCAATCTTGATGACTTGTCTACCATAATCTCCTGGGAAGTCATAATTATCAATTCAAAAGTATAAAAATGATCAAAGTAATCCCTGGACAGCCCTCTCAGATACAAGGAAAATGTGTTCAAAATGGTTCAGTGTAGATACACAATATTTTCTTTCTTTTTTTTTTTTATTCAGCATTGACCGGAATGTTAAAATTAAGTTTTTGTGCCCACAGAACTGAAATGCCTTCTTTAGTATTTGGGTGGATAACATACATAACGGGTTTTCATTCTCTTAGGCATTAATGAATGTCAGGAATAATTATTATTTTCAATAGGGAAAAAATGAAAAGAATCTAACCTGCTCTCTATTTTAAATCTTGGATGTGATAATTGAACTATGTATGTATGATGTGTCAGCTGAAGCAATTAGAGGTAGATAAGAAATGTAATTTTAAAATTAATTGTTTGAGGCATAGGTGCTTTGTGTGTCTCCTGTTGAACTATATTTAGGTTTCTGATAGTTAAAAATGGTATTGTTATGTGAATATTGGTAAAATTATATTGAATCTATATGCACATCATATGCTTTAAAAGAGAATATCTGCTCTTTCACATTGTGTTATCATAATATGTGCACATAGTCTGGAAAATAACCATATAAGATTGAAATCTTAAAATACTCGTAAAAATTAATTGATTTTTTTTTACTACCATTCTGGACTCATTACATTACTTGTAGGGGTATATATTATACTGTATTATACTTTTTCCAGCTCATTACTCTTTTTTGGCACTATACGAACAGAACATTCTAGAAATAAAAAGGTTGTAGGATTTAAAATTTTGTGATAGCTCATTTTTATAAAACTTGCAGCTATGAAAAATAAATTAATTTCCCTGGACCTATAAATATAAAGGAGTGAAAGTTATCTAAATCAAGGAATAAATTTGTTTTAATTCTTCAATGTATTTATAAACAAATAGATGACAGACACACAGTTTTCCAAGTTTAGTTATTATTTTAGTCATTTTAAAAACAAATGTCTCTGTGTTTGAACATTTAGTATGTATAAATATAAATTTTATTATATACTTTACTATTCCATCCTTTTGATTTATTTACACTTGTGAAAAGCTAAAGGCTGGCACTTGAAAATTTTAGTGAAGCAAAATGAAAGTCATCTTACTTCACATATTCCCTGGTTTATTACTTTGGCTCCTTTCATTTTCAGGATCATCAATATATGTCCATTGATCTTTACATTTATAAATAAACTAAATGTCCATTCTACAGACATTGAAAAGCTTAGTGTTGAAGTTTTCTTTCCAGGACTAGGCTTTTGCATGCTCATGATCACTTTTCCCTATGAGTTTCGAAAGCACATCATCCTTCTGGTATTTGGTTAAGTGTTAAGGCAGGCGTCACATATTCTTCACATTCATAATATGCTATTTTATCTAATCTAAATGGAGGCGAGAGGTTACTTGTTATGAAAAAACTTGAAATTTGAGTATTAGATGCATTATTTCCATCAGTTAAAGCATCATTTATCACACTCTTCCTACTATGTTGTTAATTAATTTCTTTTAGTTTTTACATGATAAATAACACCAGGAGTCAAAAAGTCACCCTAAAGTTGCCATACCTAGAGAAAATGGGGAATTTTAGCTAATTGAATCTTTATTTATAAATTATTCTTCACAAAATTTTACAAAATATTTACAAAATAACCTCTGCCTGTTGGCCACCTCTTTGTGTAAGTTTGTAACAAATATTTGGTAAATGAAAGTACATTTAGCTACAATTTCTCATTTTCCCTGTAAGTGGTGACTTTATGGGCAACTATTGGTAATCCTATAATTGTACATATATATTGGACACAAGTGATATTTTGATACATGTATATATATTGTGTAGAAATTAAATCTCATGATTGAGATGTCCATCCCCTTAAACATTTATAATATTTTTTTTGTTTTAGAAACATTCAAATTCCTGTCCTTTTGCTATTTTGAAATATATATTAATTTGCTATTTACAGCCACCCTTCTGTGCTGTAGGACACTGGCACTTAGCCCTTCTATCTAACCATGATTTTGCATCCATTCCCTAAGTTTCCTTTTCTCTCCATCCCCCACTCTTCTCGTTCTCTGGTAGCTACTGTGTTTCTCTGTACATCTATGTGGTCACACAGAAGTAACGATAAGCAGTACATTGTGACCTGGGCCTTATTGTTTCACCTAACATAATGTCCTCTAAGGTTATCCATTTTGCTGTAAAAGAGTGTAGCTGTGTCTTTGATCCACTGATTTTCTTTCCTTTGGAGATAAATAGATAGAGATGGATAGAAAGATGAGATAATAGATATAGAGAAGTGTGGCATAAATTTCTGGACATTTACTTAGAGTGAGTCATAAAGAAATAAAAACCATAACAGAACAATGATGTTTGAGGAGACAGAATGATTAATAAAAAAGTATAGGTTTTTATTTACCTATTAAATAAACAGCACAGGACCCGATAGCTTCACAGATGAATTCTGCCAAACATTTAAAGAACTGATACTAATTCTCCTCAAACTTTTCCAAAACCGAAAAGCAGGGAATATTTCCAAACACATTTAGCAAAGGCACATTATCCTAATCCCAAAGCCAATCAAGAACCCTGAAAAAAATTAAAGTTCAGTATCCTTGATGAACAGAGATGCAAAAATCCTCCACAAAATAATAGCAAATCAAATTCAATAGCACATTAATTCATGATCAAGAAGAATTTATGATCAAGTAGAATTTATCCCTGAGATGTAAGGATAGTTCAACTTACTCCAATCTATTAAATTTGAGACAGTTCATTAGCTAAATAACGGGGAAAAACATGATAATTTCAATAGATAGAGAAAGAACATTTGACAAGATTCAACATAATTTCATGATAACACTCAACAAAATAAAGGTCACATATGACAAACTCAAAATTGCTTAGTCGTGAAGTTGAAAGATTTCCCCCCAGCTTTCACCAGTTGAAAAATAACAGAGATGCTCACTCTTGCTACTTTTAATCAACATAGTACTGGGAGCTCTATCCAGAGCTCTTAGGCAAGGAAAATAAATACAATGGTATACAAATAGAAAAGGAAGAAGTGAAATTTTCTATCTTTGCTGATGACATGATCTAAATAGAAAACCCTCAAAAATCCACCAAAAGCAAATTCAGTAAAGTAGCAGGATACAAAAGTTTACCATCTCTATACATTAACAATAAACTACGCAAAAAATAAATGAAGAAAATAATCACATTTACTACCGCATTAAAAATAATAAAATAATTAGGAATAAACATGGTCAAGGAATTGAATGATCTATACATCAAAATCTGTAAAACATCAAAAAAAGGAATCAAAGAAGGCACACAGAAATGAAATGATATATTGTGTTCATGGACTGGAAGAATTAATGTTCAAATGTTTATATTACAAAAAGCGATTGACAGATTCAGCATTTTCCCTATTAAAATTCCAATGGCACTTGTCATAGAAGTATTTAAAAAAATCATAAAATGCATGTGGAATTCCCCCAAATCTCAATGGCCAAAGCTAACTTGAACAAAAGGGAAAAATTAGACACGTCATATCATTTTATTTCAAAATACAAAATTTAAAGAATATTAAATTTGTATCAGTACATAAATTGTTATTTGATAGTAGATAATATATCTTTGTAGTATGAGATAATTAAAAAAAACTATACTTTTCCCAATTTCATTTTCTAGAAAAAATTAATAATAAATTAAAACCCTTAATTTGTTCTATATGTAACAGATGCCAAATCTATACATGTGTAAAGATATATGAAATATATACACACTGAATACATATTTCCATATGTGTGCAATGTAATATGATTTAAATTACTTATTAATCTATTTCAAATTTCCCTAAAGCCCTCAATTAATGATGCCAAAACCGAAAGTCCTATTTTCTTGTTTTGGATATGTTCATCTCTTCACCTGTCAGTCTGTTATAATGCAAACTTTGTATTTCATCCTACCAATGTACACATGCCTTTAATTATCAACCAGCAACTGGAGATTAATTATAAAGAAAATGACTTGTATTTTTCAATTTTTTTTCCACTTTATATCTTTACGAACTTCATGATAGGCAATGGACTAGAAAAAAAAAATATATATATATATACTTGCATAGAGGAGGTGGGGACGAATGTTTGCATTTTTAAATTAAAAGACTTCTTAAGATCAACATTTGATTAACAGAAAATTTAGGTTAGTATAGACAGTTCCCATAAACTCCCCTCCCCAGTTCTGATTATTATTATTACATTACTATAATAGCTGTTCTATGATAAGTAAATAAATATTGGGCCATTATATTAACTAAAGACAATGGTCTACACAGATTTTCTTAAATTTTACCTATTTTTTTCTATTTGTTCTGTTCCGGGACATTATATAGAACACCACATGACCTTATCATTCTTCTTTGGCTCTCATGGCTATGACAGTTTTCAGCATTACCTCTTCAAAACTGTTAAGGTTGAGAAGTCTTAGCTATATTATAGGATGGCTCCTTACTGGAAATTTTCCGTTTTTTTTTTTTTCAAGATTAGACTGAAATTATGGGTTGTTAGGAGAAAAAAAAGCACAGAGGTAAAGTGCCATTTTTATCAAATCATATCAAGTGTACTTTCTATCAACCTGTTTCTTGATCGTCTAAAAGAAACAGGGTTCATCACCTCTCTTCACTTTGAAGCAACATTTTTTTATTTTTTTGAGGCAGAGTCTCAAGCTGCCACCTTGGGTAGAGAACCAGGATGTAGCAACTCAGAGCAACTTCAAACTCTTGGGCTTAACTGATTCTCTTGCCTCGGCCTCCCAAGTAGCTGGGATTATAAGCGCCTGCCACAACACCTGGCCATTTGTGGTTGTAGTTGTCATTGTTGTCTGGCAGGCTAGAGCTGGATTTGAACCCAATCCCAGCTCTGGTGTATGTGGCTGGTGCTCTAGCTGCTGAGCTACAGGCGCTGAGCCTGAAACAATTTTTTTTCTTTTTTTAAAATTAAATCATAGCTGTTAACATTAATGCAATCATGGGGTACAATGAGCTGGTTTTATATACAATTTGAAATATTTTCATCGAACTGGTTAACATAGCTTTCACGTCATTTTCTTAGTTATTGTGTCCAGACATTTATATTCTACATTTAGTAAGTTTCACCTGTACACTTCTAAGGTGCACCGTAGGTGTGGTCCCACCCATTACCTCCCTCCACCGATCAACTTTTAAAAAACTCTTTTCCTGCTATACTCTTTGGAAGAAAGACGCAATGCAAAGCCCACACTTTGGTGAGTTATGCTCTTCTTTATTTAGAGTAAAGTATGTACATGATTAATCTAGAATTGTGAAAGAAAGATTTTTCTCTTCTTTCCATTTACTAATGTAATAAATTAATCATTTATATAATATGAGCATATGGATACTCATTTTACACTTTGAGTTATAAACCAATAAGCCTTTATTTTATTGCTCAATTTGTTGTAGCTTTGGCCATTAGGGGCTCTTTCAGTTTGGTCCTGTAAGTCTTTAATATATCCTGCAAATGTGTGCGTG
This sequence comes from Arctocebus calabarensis, assembly GCA_963573935.1. Taxonomy (NCBI): domain Eukaryota; kingdom Metazoa; phylum Chordata; class Mammalia; order Primates; family Lorisidae; genus Arctocebus; species Arctocebus calabarensis. The sequence goes on from CAUYON010172246.1 coordinate 8,536, forward strand.
TGTGTGTGTTCATGTGTGCACATGTGTGTGTGTGTGTGTTTGTATTTTTATCACTTCCTTATTTTTTGGCACTACAACATGCTGAAGGCTCGTCTGGTGTGTTTTATATGCTAGTCCCATAATTAGCATTGCTCTAAAATATTCCCTTTCCTTTATTAGAAAATGGTAGCAGAAACCAAGTTTGGTTACCAGGTATGTTTATTGCTAATGGACTATCACCGGAGTGTCGTTTCTTTTATCAGCTGACAGTACAGAAATACGTTGTGTGCATATTAAATTTTGCATAAACACACACATACACATCTATACACATTTCTTTATTTAACCATCATAATTATTTCAAATTAGAAATGATTTTTTACTGATGCTGCAACTCTAATCCATTACTATATGAACCATTTGTCCTACTGCTGAATACTGAATCACTGCAACTCTTTATCATTTTCTGCCTTTATCCTTTTAGCTCAGAATGTCATATAAAACACATCATGTAGTATGAAGCCTTTTTAGGCTGTATTCTTTTACTTCGAAGGATGTTATAAATTTTACACTAAATTTGATTATTGAGTCTCCTGGTAAAACTATGTCTACTTTGTAAGCATCTATCAAACGGTCTTCAAATGTCATTGTATGATTTTTGTATTCTATTAACAATAAATAAGAGTTTCTGCTGCTCTATATCCTTGTCAGAGGTGTTGTCCATCCTTGGATTTTAGCTGCTTTAAGTGTTTAGTGATATTTTATCATAGTTCACATCTGCAATTCCTTAATGACATAAGATCTTGAGCATCTTTTCCCGTCCTTAGTTTCCATGCGCATCATCTTTGGTGATACTTCTGTTCACAAATCTTGTCCATTTTTAATTGAGCTATTCGTTTTCTTATTGCTACATTTGAAGTGTTCATTGTATATATATATATATATATATATGATGAAATTTTTTTATAGTCCATATATTTGTAAATATTTTTTCCTGGCCTGTGGCTTGTTTTTTAATTCCATTAACAGTGTCTTTTGCAGAGGAAAGGTTTCATTTTAATGAAGTCCAACTTGTCCGTTGTTTCCTTCATGGATGAGCATTTGATAATGTATCTAAAACATCATTGCCAAACCCTAAATTACTTAGATTGTCCTCGTATTACATTCTTAAAATTTTACAGTTTTACATTTTCCATGTAGGTCTGTGATTCACTTTGAAGTATTTTTTTCTTCATACATAAATTATTTGGGTTTTGCACAAGAATATTTTTTAAAATACTCATTATTTCAGTCGTATATGTGGAAGATTTAGAATAATTGGTATTGAAACAGGTTTAGAAAAGAAAACCTCAAATGAGATTTTATGTTAGGATTTCTCATCTATATGAAAGCAATAGGGGCCTTATTGCTTTTCGTAAGTGCAAAGGCAGTTACTTCTGCATTTAGTGGTGTTACAATTACTTAAATTTCCATAATGTGGCCCAGATGATTATGGACCTTACCTTTTTAGCAATACCATCTCCCCATCAAATCACTTGCTTCATGGAAAGTTACTTACACCAACTGAGATTGGAGGAAATAACTCAGTCCTAGTTAGCAAAGTGATATGCACAGTAATTTGGCTGATTCCAAAAGTGAACTGTGGCCAAATAGCATTCTCCCTCAGGCATCATTTAGGAAAGTGAGGAAAGGAAATATTCATAGTGCTCAGACTTATGATCAGAATAAATCATAATCTACTTTGTATATGAAGAAATGTGAACTGCATTAATGACCTGTATTGACTTGACAAAATGGAGAATAAATTAGCAAGTCACAAACTTGAATACAGCATCACATAGAAAAGAAAAGTGCTAAGAAAGTTGAATAAAGATGTGGGTGAAAGCACTTCTAGAATGGATTGAAAGCATGTAGATATTTTTGTCTTACATCAATTTCTCTTCACCTACTATTAGAAGGATAAGCCTTACACTGGTGTCAGAAAACGCTCTCTTCAGCCACAGGGTGTGTGCAACGGATCCATAAGTGAGAGTGTGCAGGGTCTATTCCAACAACATGAGCTTCTCTTCAATAAAGCTTTTTATTTGCTTCCACCACTGACTACCAAACTTGTAGCAGTAAAGACTGATAACGACACAATATCTTTGTGAGACTTGCCAACCATTTGGTGGTGGACAAATGATATCAGAACACCTTTAACTTTTGACTGGGTGCAGTACTTTCTTACTAGAACAGATACACACTCCGAGTATAGGATTGATTTTACTGGGCATACTGTCTTTACCAGTACAACCATCTGTGAGCTTACAGAATGCCTTATTTTATAACATCATTTCACACAACATTGGCTTAAACCAATGGGTCCACTTTACAGAAAAGAAGATAACATCAAAAAGATACTAGCTCACCAAGTTTTTTTATGACTAATAGTACTCCACAGTACATCTATAGTACATTTTATTAATCCATATATGTACATGTAGTGGTGGATACTTGGATTGCTTCCACTTCTTTGCAATTGCGCTGCTATAAATATTCAAGTGAAGGTGTCCTTTTAAAAAAATTATCTTTGTTCTCCACCTTCCTCACCCTCCCTTCCCTTCCCTTGCCCCCTTCCCCATATTCTTGTACTGAGATTGGGCTATAGCCTGTATATGAAAGCTATAACTTAGTTTCATATTAGGGCTGTGGACAGTGGGTACTTTTTCTTCCATTCTTGGGATACCTTTCTAAGAAGCATATTTTCCAGTTCCATACATGTAAATATGAAAGAGGTAAACTCTCCACCTTTCTTTAAGGCTCCACAATATTCCATGGTGTACAAATACCACAATTTATTAATCCATT
>CAUYON010172250.1:0-27447 GCA_963573935.1 Arctocebus calabarensis
TTACTCGCTCCCGCCCAATGCCTGTTTTGCGACCCTGAGGGTGGAGCTTGCCAGGGCAGTTCTCCCACAATGGCTCCACACAGCCCCCACCAAACACTGGCAGCTCCGTTTGGCTTAGTGGCCCAGTCTGAACCCCCAGGCAACAATAAAAAAAAACCACACTCCTGCCCAGGTTCTCCCAAGGCAGTTCAACCAAGTGCCAAGTCCAAAAGAAACCCAAACGGCTTACAAGCAAGGCCCTTCCAGCCTGCAGTCCCACTGCTGCCCCACCCACAGCTGCCAACAGGATCAGACCGAATGAACAGACGCAACCACTTGCCCAATCTCCGCCGCTTTAGCCTTCCTCAGGGTGTCCAGAAGCCTCATGCCATCTCCCTGTGTCCCCAAAGGGAAGTTTCTGGGCAGATCCTGCCTGGCAGAGATGCCTGAAGTCCTCTCTCCCCAGTCTCATTGTGCCCAGCCACAAGGAAGCTGTTACTCGTCTGCCATCTTGCTCCGCCCCCAATCTTCCTCATTCTGTCTTATTATTTCCTGCTCCTATCTTTTTATTGTTGTCATTTGCAATGCTCTTCATTTCTGGCTTTATAAATCTCACCTTTCCTTCACTGCTCGGTTGGGAAATTTCCTTTTTCCATCAAGGTGTATAGCTAGAACATCTGAATGTTCTTCTTCATAGCTGCTCAAAGAAACCAAACTCAAAAGAAACTGACTGAAACGGGGTTCAATCAGTTGGGCTGGGCAGTTGTTATTGAATGATAAGTGTTCTCTGTGGGTTTCATTTGGGGTTGTATTGCAGGGACAAAATGACTAGGGAGAGAAAATAATTCTTCTTGAGGTCGTCTGTCTACCAGGATCTTATTTACATACCTAAGTTTCACCCACTGTCAGTGTGTTCAGTGAATTTTCGTTCTTTATAGGGTTGGGTAGCCATTATTACACTTCAGTTTTGGAACATTTTCATCATCCCAAAGATTCCTTCCATCCACTCCCACCTCCAGGCACAGGCAACCTCTGATCTTTCTGCTTCTAAAGGTTGACTTTGTCTGGATATTTTATACAAAGGAAGTGATATAATATAAAGTTTTTGCATAGAGCTTCCTTCCTCTAGGATAATATTTTTGAGGTGCCTTTATATTGCAGTGAAGTGTGTTTTAAAATTGCTGAGTAAGTTCCATATAGAATGGATATACGACATTTTGTTTGTCCATTCACCCGTTGATGAATAGTTGGATTATTTCCAGCTTTGGGCTAGTAACAATAAAGCTACTATCAACGTTTGTGTATGAGTATTTGTGTGGACTCAATGCTTTCATTTCTCTTCGGTGTTTACCTAGACCTGGAATTGCTAGCTTGTAAGACAGTTTATGTTTAGCTTTTTAACCCTTTAGTTCCTTTGAGCAGCTAAGAGGAGGAACATCTCTGTGGCCATGTAGCAAATAACTTAAAATATCACAGATTGAAACAACACATATCTACTATCTCATGCTTTTTCAGGGTCAGGAGTCTGAGCACGTGTCCTCTGGCTCCGGGTCTCTCACAGGAGTGTAATCAAGGTGTTGGTTGGGGTATGGTCTTATCTCAGTCTCTGCTAGGGAAGAATTTGTATCCATGCGTATGTGGTTTTGGGCAGAATTTAATTCCTTGAGGGTTTCAATTTTTTGCTGTCAGTTGGCCAGAGCTACCCCCAATTTCTTGCCATGTACTCCTTTCTGTGGGAGATCTCACAATGTAGCAGCTTACTTGATCAAAGTCAGCAACAGAGAGAATCTGCTAATAAGATAAAAGTTACAATCTTATAAAATCCGAATTTAATTATGCGGCAAATATTTCTCTTCCATGTTCTATTGGTTAGGAGCAAGCCACATGTCATACCTATATTCAAGGAGAGGTGATTACCAATGGAGTAAATACTTAGTGGTGGGAATCATCATGGACCATCATTTTAGAGTCTTTCTGCCATATTGCCAAACTCTTTTCCAAGTGCTGTAAAATGTGACATCACCAAAAGCATGAAGGTCTCTATTTCTCCTCATCTTCACTAACATCTGTTATAGTACATCTTTGTGAGTATAGCCATTCTATAAGATGTGAAGTGGTATCTCGTTTTACTTTGATTTTCAGTTTTTACATAACCAGTAATGTTGGCCATCTGTCCATTCACTTATTAGGTAGCAGGATATCTTCTTGGTGAAATGTCTATTCCAATCTTCTCCCATCTTATTTTGTTAAATTGTTTATCTTCTAAATATTTAATTGTCAGAATTTTCTATGTATTCTGGATACAAATATTTTTCATTGGATATGTAATTTGCAAATATGTTTTCCCAGTCCTTAGTTTGCCTTTCATTATTTAATGATTTACTTTGTAGTGCAAAAGTTTTTGATTTTGATGACATTGATTTATTAATATTTTCTTTTATTGGCTTGGTGCCTGTGGCTCAACAGGCTAAGGCACCAGCCATGTACACCTGAGCTGGTGGGTTTGAATCCACCCTGGGCCTGCCAAACAACAATGACGGCTGTAACCAAAACAAACAAAAAAAATGACCAGGCATTGTGGCGGGCGGCTGTAGTCCCAGCTACTTGGGAGGCAGAGGCATGAGACTCGCTTGAGCCCAGGAATTGGAGGTTGCTTGAGCTGTGATGCCATAGCACTCTATCCAGGGTGATAGCTTGAGGCTCTGTCTCAAAAAAAAAAAAAAGACATGGTCTTTTTGGTCTTTTATGGACCATGCTTTGGTGTCATATCTTAAAACACTTTGCCCAGTATAAGTTCTCAGTGATTTTCCATGATGTTTTCTTATGATAGTTTTATAGTTTTAGCTCTTATAAGCGTTTGGATTATGTTGAGCTGTATTTATGTATGAGGTAATATAAAGGTCTAAATTCATTCCCAATATTAATAATTTGTAACTTTTTTTCTTGGAAGCCTATCTAAGATTTGTTAATTTTGTTCATCTTTTCAAAGAAAATTGGCTTTATTGATTTTCTCCAATGTTTTCTTGTATGTGTATCCATTTAATTTACTTAGTCTCTAATTTATATTGCTTCCTTTTTTCTGGTTGCTTTGACTTTACTTTGTTCTTCTTTTTTTGTAGTTTCTTAAGGGGGAATTTTAGGTTTTTGACTTGCAATTTTTCTACTTTTTAAAAGATGGCTGTAAAGCTATAGACTTCTGACTAAATGCCACTTTGTTTGGGGCCTACAAATTTTTATCTGTTGTGTTTTTATTTTAATTAAATTCAGAAGTATTTTCTAACTTGTGATTTATTCTTTGACCCATTGGTTATTTAGAACTGTATTAATTTACAAATATTTGGAAATTTTCCAATTTTTTTCCTATTACATTTTTATAATTTAATTTTGTTATGGTTAGAGAATATAATTTGAAATAGCTCAATCATTTTAATGTATTGAGACTTGTATTATGGACCAGCATATGGTTTGTTCTAGAGAAACTTTTATGTTCACTTAAAAAACATGTTTGTTTTGTTCTTGCTGTGCAGTGTTCTATAGATTTCAGTGAAGTCAAGGTCATCGATAGTGTTCTTCAAAACTCTTATTCTTGTTTATTTTCTGTGTTGTTCTATAAATTATTGAAACCCAAGTATTAAAGTCTTCAATTATTATTGGCGGGTCACATATTTTTCCTTTTAATTAAGCCCACTTTTGTTTCAGGTATTTTGGGATCCCATTGTTAGGTGTGTATGTAATCATACTATTATATTTCCCTAATAAAATAATACTTTACTACTATAATATGTTCTTCTTTGTCTCTGTTTATATGTAATATTTGTCCATCTGTCTGTCTATCTCTCTATATATTTATTTATATTGGAAGTTTTCTAATAACCATCCAAACTTTTTATGGTTATAATCTGTGTAGTGTAAGTTTACCCATCCTTTTATTTCAATCTATTTGACTAAATCTATCACTTTTGCATAATACAAAATACTCAATGAACTAGGAATAGAAAATAACTGTTTTTTAATCTGTTAAAGAATATCTGCAACATACCTCACAGCTAACATCATGCCTAAATGAAAGACTGGATTATTTTCTCTAAGACCAGGAGCAAAATAAAGATGCTTGCTTTTGCCATTTCTTTTCAACATTATAATCAGGATCTAGTTAGGGCAATTAGGCAAGAAAAATAAATAAGGCATTCAAATTGGAAAGAAAAAGTAAATTTATCTCCATTTGCAGATAATCTCATCTTGTATATAGAAAATCTTAAAAAATCTATTAAAAAACTATTAGACTAAATTAAAATAGGGACACAAGTTATCAAAATCTGTGAGATACAGCAAAAGCAGTCTTGAGAAGAAATCTCATAGCCTTAAGTACCCACATCCAAGAGACAAAAACCAAAACAAAACAAAAAAAATTACAAATCAACATCCTAATGAATCATTTCAAGTAACTGGAAAGGCAGAATAAACCAATCCCAAACCCACCAGAAGAAAAGAAATAATCAGACCAGAGCACAACTAAATGAAATTGAGAATGAAAGAACTATACTGAAGGTCAATGAAGCAAAAAGTTGACTCTTTGAAAAGATAGATAAAATTGACAAGTCTCTTGCTAGGTTAACTATAAACAGAAAAGAAAGGACTCTAATAACTGTAATTAAAAGTAAAAAGGGAGAAATCACAATGAATATCACAGAAATATAAAATATCATCTCAGACTACCAGAAAAATCTCTATACTTACAAACTTAAAAATGTGGAAGAAATTGACAAATTTTTGGAAACATGCAAATTCCTCAGGCTCAATCAGGAAAAAACAGAACTCCAGAACAGACCAATATCAACAACCAAAATTGAAGCAGCAATTAAAAGTCTCCCATCAACAAAAGTCCCAGCCAGATGGTTTCACATTTGAATTTTACCAAACCTACAAAGAAAAATTTGTACTACACTGCAGAAATTATTCCACAACATTGAGAAGGGGTGAATCCTCCGCATCTCATTCTGTGAAACCAATATCTCCTTAATACTAAAGTTAGGAAAGGATACAACAAAAAAAGAAAACTATACACCACTATCCCTTGTGAAAATAAATGTAAAAATTCTTGATAAAATCTTAGTCAACCAAATTCAGTTGCAAAAACATAATTTGTTATAACCAAGTGGGCTTCATCCCAGAGATTCAAGGATGGTTCAACATACACAAATCTATAAACATAATTCACCTCATAAATAGATGTAGAAACAAAGATCATGTGATCCTTTCAGTCAATGCAAAAAAAGGTTTGAAAAAATTCAGCATGCTTAATAATTTTCACAAAACACAAAAGTTCTAGTGCTTATTTTTCTCACTTGTTTCCTCTGAGATTGTGATGGTGCTGGTGTTTTGGATGACTGGCATGCATAGTTATTTGCTCTCATTTTCAGATTGCCTAATTCCTGTCCTTTGAAAGGTATTATTAGATAATTCACACAAGTGGAAAATCAAAAGGATAAACAAGCACACACAAAATATTCACCTATGCTGATAAATAGGGAAAATAGCATTTCTGCTTTCCAGATGGTGAGGTCAAATATTCCCATCACTGACTTTCCCATTTGAAAATCACCTTAAATATACAGAAGAATTAGAAACTCAAAACCTATCTGTAGTAAAATTAAGAGACATCAAAAATTCCAAACCATAACACAGGGAGATACAAGTAGATAAGTTTTAGAAAATGACGGAGTAGAAAGGAGGGAAAGAGACCCTAAGACAAAGGGATACCTACCAATGTACTTTGTTAGGAGATACTGGAGGATGTGTTCCAGGAAAATGAAGTGGTAAATCAAAAAAGAGGATCCCAAAACATGGGATCCAGGAAGTGGGGAATCCAACAAAGAAAAAAGGGTAATGACAGTCACAGAACAAAGACAGGGGAGGTTCTAGGAGGAGAAATGTGTAGCAGAGATCTGGAGAACAACCAAGTCACATCTCAGCAGGACATGTGGCATCTTCAAGAAAATGGATTATCTGGCATGTCGGAATATGTAGCAAACTATATTGGGAGTAGTTCCAAAAGCTGTGGGGACAATGTGGGAAGAATTAGCCAGAAGCTCAAAGAATATAAAACAAATGAAAACAAAGAGGACATTCTGAATTTCAGGGAAAACAAAAAGTTATATGAAAGGATAAATGTAATCACAGTATATTTGCCTTGATTGTGAACAATATTTATGTGGCCCTAATAAAACACTTAATTTATCCAAAAAAAATTCAGCATACTTTTATGATAAGAATGTTTACCAAAATTTGTATAGATGATATGTACATCAAAATTATAAAGTTATACTTATAGTCGTAATGAATATGACAACATCATAATGAATAGGAAAACATTGAAACCAGACAAGATCTCCTGTTTTCATCATTTTTATTTCATATAGTGTTATAAGTCCTAGCCAGAGCAATCAGGCAAGAGAAGGAAATCAAGAGTATCCAAATGGGAAAGAATAGGTTAAATAGGTCTTTGCTGATGATACGATCTTATATTTAGAACCCCAAAGATTAAACTAAAAGACTCCTGGAATTGATAAATTCAGGAAAGTCTTACAAAGTCAAAGTACACAAATCAGTAGCCTTCACATATGCCCCAAACACTCAAGCTAAGAATCAAATCAAAGATGTAATACTTCTTACAGTAGCAACAAAAAATATAAAATACCTAAGATTATAATTAACTAAGGAGGTGAAAGAGCTCTATAGAGAGAAATATGAAACATGGAGGAAAGAAATCACAGAAGATGGAACAGATGGAAAAACATATCATGCTCATGGATCAGCAGGATCAACATTATTAAAATGACTATACTACCAATGCAATTTATAGGTTGAATGCAGTCTCCATTAAAAAACCAACATCAGTTTTTGCAGGTCTAGAGAAATAGTTACATGCTTTGTATGAAATTAGAAAAGATACTGAATAGCCAATGCGACCTTACATAAGCACACAGTTGGGAGGCATCACTTTACCAGACTTCAAGCTATACTCGAAAATTATAGAAACCAAAACAGCATGATACTGGCACAAAAACAGATGTAGCCCTATCAATCACAACACAGAACCCAAAGATGAAACTATCCTCCTATTCCCATCTGATCTTTGATAAAGGAGGCAAAGACCTACATTAAGGAAAAGAATCCCTATTCAATAAATGGTGCTGGGAAAACTGGATAGCCATATGTAAAAGACTGAAACAGGATCTGCTTTTCTTACTACTCACAAAAATTAATTCTTAATGGATAAAAGACTCAAATCTAAGGGATAAAATGATAAGAATTCTAGAAGAACATGTTGGGAAAACTCTTATAGGTATCAGCCTAGGGAAAGAATTTATATTAAAAAAAGCAATCACAGCAACAACAAAAATAAACAAGGGATTTGATTAAATTAAAATGTTTCTGCACAGTTAAGGACACAGTCAATAGAGTAGATAACCTACAGATTGGGAGAAAACTTTAGTATGCTATCCATCTGATAAAGGGCTGATAGCCAGACTCTAGAAAGAACTTCAGCAAATCAGCAAGAAATAAAACAAAACAAAACAAAACAAACAACCCTATTAAAAGTGGACAAAAGACACAAAGAGAAGACATTAAAAAATGCACAACATTTCTAATCATTGGGGAATAACTTCCACAACAATGGCTCTTATCAAAAAGTCCCCAAACAACAGATTCTGACATGCATGTGGAGAGAAAGGAACACTTACACACTCTGGTGGGACTGCAAACTAATACAACCTTTAAGTAATATGGAAATATTTCAAAGACCTAAAATTAGACCTACCATTTAATCTAGGAATCCCACTACTAGGAATTTAGTCAAAGGAGAAAAAAACATTTTATCAAAAAGATACTTGCACTTGAATGTTTATAGCAGTATAATTCACAATTGCAAAGATGTGGAAATAAACCAAGTGCCCATCAATACATGAATGGATTAATAAACTGTGGTATATGCATACGATGACTGAGCGTACTACTGAGCCATAAGAAGTGATAAGTATATGCGTACTACTGAGCCATAAGAAGTGATCTAGTATGTTTTGTAACAACCTCTCCATCCTGAACTGGAGACTATTCTTCTAAGTGAAGTATAGTAAGAATGGATGAACAAATACCACATGTACTCAATACTAAATTGGAACTAGTTGATCAATTCTTATGTGCACAGGTGGAAGTAAAACTCCACAGAAATCAAGTTGATGGCAAAGGGGGGAAAGGATTGAAGAAACTCATACCTAACTGATGCAATGCACAGATTCTAGGTAAAGGACTCACTTAATACTTTGACTTAAAATGTACAAAAGTAAATTATATAATCAAACTGTGTGTACCCCTATAATATGAAAAAATTAGAACTAATAAATAGTTTAGCAAGTTTACAGTATACAAGACCAATATACAAATATTTATAGTATTTCTATATGCTTGTAAGAATATTCCAAAAATGAAATTTAATAAAAAATTCCAATTTCATTTACCAAAACATCAACAATTAAAACAGAAATACATTTTATAACAGAAGTACAAATAGCTATAAACATTATTGAAGAAAATTTAAGATGGTCAAAATAATTGGGAAAACATCCCAAGTTTATGGACTCAAAAGGGAAAATTCTTAGAATGACAAAACTCCAGAAACTGAACTACTGATTCAATGAAACAGTTATTAGTATCCCAGTTGACTTCTTTGTAAATATTGTCCAGTTGATTTAAAACATTTATATGGAATTGCCAGGGACTCAAAATAGCCAAAACAATTTTGGCAAAAGGTAACAAAATTGGAGCACTTGCACTTCCCAAATTTAAAACTCATCGTATAGCAACAATAATGAAGACCTTTTAGTACTGGCCTTAGGATATAGATTTGTGTAATAGAATAAAATCAAGAATGCAGAAATAAAACCCTGTATCTATAGTCAATTGCTGTTCAAAGAAGTTGCTAAGACCATTTAACAGTATTTTCAAAACATGGTGCTCAGACAATTGGAATTCGATAAAATGAAGTTGACCTCTTATTTTCCACTGTATACAAAAGTTAACTCAAAATGAACCAAAGATCTGAATATCATAGTTAAAACTATACAACTCTGAGAGGAAAACTTGGGGATAAATTTTAATGACTTAGGATTTGGCAATGAATTCTTAGATGTGAAGCCGAAAAGTATGAAAAATGAAATAAAAAAATAGAAAAATTAAACTTCATAAGTATTAAATTTGATAGTCTTTTGTGCTTAAAAAGACTATCAAAAATGTGAGTGGAGAAACCCATAGGAAAGAAGAAACTAATTGCAAATCACATATCTAATAAATTATTCATTCTAGATTGTACAAGTAACTCATACAACTGATTAATAATGAATAACCCAATGAAAAATAGGAAAATAATCTAACTAGGTATTTTACCAAGGAAAATATACAAATGGGCAATTTGCACATGAAAAGATAATGGACATTGTTAGCTTTCATGGAAATGCAAATCAAAACCACAACCAGATTCCACTTTACACACATTAGGATGGCTAGTATAAAAAATTAAGATGATAATAAATTTTGAGGATGCTATGGAGAAATCAAAATCCTCACACATGGCTACTAGAAATGTAAAGTTCTACAACCACTTTGGAAAATAGTGTGGAGGTACCTTAAATAGTTAAATATAGTTACAGCAATAATACTGCTAGGTATATTCTCAAGGGAAATATTAACACACCCAGGCACACATATAAATATATATCCACATACACACAAAAACTTATCCATAAATGTTTTTAGCACTATTATTCATAACATCCAAAAGACAGACACAGCCCATACGCTTATCAACTGATGAATACTTAAATATAATGTGGTATATCCATATAATGCAATGTTGTTCAACCACGAGAGGAATGAAGAAATACGTGGTACAGTAAGTGTGATTTCTTCTAAGGTAAACATGGATGAATCTTTTTTATTTATTTATTTTTTTGACACAGAGTCTCACTTTATTGCCCTCGGTAGAGTGCTGTGACATCACAGCTCACAGCAACTTCCAACTCCTGGGCTTAATTGATTCTCTTGCCTCAGCCTCCTGAGTAGCTGGGACTATAGGTGCCCACCACAATGCTCAGCTATTTTTTTACACTTGATCTTAGCCAAAAGACCGAGAAGCGATCAGCTATTTTTTTTGTTGCAGTTTGGCCAGGGCTGGGTTTGAACCCACCACCCTTGGTACATGGGGCCGGTGCTTTACCCACTGAGCCACAGGCACCGCCCAACACGGATGAATCTTAAAAATATTACTTTAAATGAAAGAAGCCAGTCACAAAACCCCCAGGTGTTATATTATTCCCTTTATATAAAATTTCCAGAATAGCCAAATTTAGATAGAAATAACATGGATAAAAAAAGCATGGTACTAGTGGGTAGTGTAGGGTATGGAAGGTGATACTTAAAGGATATAGTATTTCTCTTGGAGATGATGAAAAAATTTTGAAATTGATTATTGTGGTGATAGTTACACATATTTATGAAAATACTAAAAAAACTAAGTTGTACATTTTATTTTATTTTATTGTTTTATTTTTTGAAGATAGGGTCTCACTCTGTTACTCAGGCTAGAGTGCAATGATGTGGTCATGATTCACTGTAACCTTCAGCTTCTGGGCTTAAGTGATCCTCTGGGGGTACAAAGGCTTCTCCCATCTCAGCCTCCTGTGTAGCTACGACTACAGATGCATACTGCTGTGCTTGGCTAATTTTGAAACATTTTCTGGTAGAGAAGGGATCTTGCTATTTTATCCAGGTTCTTCCTGAACTCTTGGGCCCAGGGGTCCTTCCCCTTAGACTCTCAAAGTAGTGGGATTACAGGTATGAGCCACTGTACTAAATGTGAATTGTATATTTTAAATGGGTGAATTATATAATATGTGAGCTATAGCTCAAAAAGCTGTTGAAAAGATTGTTTGTGCATGGTTTCCTTAATTTCTTTGAAAACTTTTTAGTTCTTTTTAAGTTATAAAAGCCAGTCCTAGTGGTCACTCCTGTGTTGTTAAAACTTAGCAGGTGATTGAATAGAAGTTTTCTTCAAACACTGGAGCCACTGAGCCTGGAATCTAGATGTAGATCTGCATGTGAACTGGAAAAGGTACATAAATCTCAGGCTGTAACTTTCCACTGATTCCTCTTGTATTTCTCCTGCATGTGCACGTGTTGTCATGATCAGAAAGGGATAAAGATGGGTAGGATGGTCTCTGATTTTTTCAATGCATACCCACAGCCTTGCGTATGGGAACCGTTGTCTAAACTGTAGGGATATGTAGGTGCTGATCGTGACTCCTCTGTCTTTTTCATTGTTTAGATTTTCTTTTTAAATATTTGGCTAGTTTATTCCATTGCTTGCCTCAACCAGGGCTGCAACCTCAGATCACATGTATAATTGGCCTTTCTTGTTACTCTTTATGACTGTGTGCCTGAGTATGGAGTTTTTCCACTTTCTACTCCAAATCCAGCGAGCCTCCTTTGGCAAAGCCGCTGGCTTTCATTGCTTTCTTTGCCTTTAACGATGTACTGCAGTGACCACCAGGGGGCAGGGTTGCCAGAAAGGATTACAGATTGCCATTGCTTTTGTCAAGGGTTACTCATTTTTTTTGAATAAATACTTCTCAATCTGTTCTTGGGCTTTGGTTGATTTCCAAATTCTTGAAATGGTTGTTTGTGACAGTTTTGTTCAATTTTATTGTTGCTTTTTGGAGAAAGGATTTGCTAAGTTCTTTTCTTTATGCAAATCACACTTGGTTGCCATAGTCTTGCAGTGAATGGCTATACAGGAATTTATTTATTTATTTATTTATTTATACAGGTATTTATTTTGAGTATCCACTTTTAGCAACACAGAGAACAGACTTGACTTTGGAAATTTAACCTTCCTTTCCCCCTGTGAACCAGTCTCTAAAATACTCAGAGAAGGTACCCTATGGTCTCCAGGAACCAAGTCTGAATAACATAGCATCCAACAGTCACTGGCTGTATAATTTCTTTGTCTTTCTCCAGCAGCACTTTTAAGTTTTTGTCTGACTTTGCTGTTCTCTGTGTATCTGTCTCCTAAGGTTTTGAGCTGCTTGTCTTATTGCTCTGGGATCTCTAACAGAGGTTCTTGCATACAGAAAATGCTTGATAAACCTCTTTACAGACTCCTTGGAGACATGAAAAACACCAAAGTTAGAATTTTAGTACTATCTGTATCAGGAGTTAATTTCTGCCAATTTCTCTGGTCTCTATTAGCCAGAATATTATTAGCAGACAACCTGGTAATGTGTAGCAACACAACTATATAATTTCTAAACATAAGGGAGTGCACTTATTTTCTAAATGTAGTCGCTGTAGAAATATGACAAATATTTATTAAGATATCCATTTTACAGAAAAATTGGGCCTATCCAGTTTTTATTTATCAATCTCATGTAAAGAAAGCGAGAATCTTTTGCATTTTTCTTAGAAATGATGATAAAATGACTAATAACAAACAAAAAATTACAAAGCATGATGTTAATCCAATAGCAAGGACTGAAGGAGACTGTTTTCCTTTTTCCTTTTTTATTTTAGGATGTGATTTACTTTACAATTTAAGGAACAATTAATTGAATTTGGAAGGTAACTGGCCTCTTATATTTCATAGCCCTCTATGAGCCAGAGGTTTCATTATGACATGACTCATGCAAGTGGAACTTGCAAATTTCAAAATCATTTTTGAAATCTTTTGGTACAAAATGGTAAAATTTTAATAGCAAATTCCAATAGCAATGCCTTCTGATACTTCTCTCAGAAAAAAGTGGTGAGGCTTGACTTTTTTTTGAGGATCTGTGTAATAAGAATATCAGGTATCTGTACTAGTTTTCAGTACAAAATAGATTGAAAATAAAATCACAGCCACATTTTCCCATTTTTAAAGAAGGGGTTTAGGATTAGATCCAAGGAATTAGATTGGTAAAAATAAAATAAAAAAAATCTAAACTAAATATAAAGGTCTGTTTTCTTAGAAACCTTGTTTTGAAGTATAAAAGATTGTTTTGAGATTGTAAAGTTTCAAATTCATAGCTAAGGAACTTTTTTTTTTTTTTTGAAACAGAGCCTCAAGCTATCACCCTGGATAGAGTGCTGTGACCTCACAGCTCACAGCAACCTCCAATTCCTGGGCTCAAACGAGTCTCCTGCCTACACCTCCCAAGTAGCTGGGACTACAGGTGCCCGCCACAATGCCCAGCCATTTTTTGGTTGCAGCCATCATTGTTGTTTGGCGGGCCTGGGCTGGATTCGAACCCGCCAGCTCAGATGTATGTGGCTGGTGCCTTAGCCCATTGAGCCAGAGGCGCCGAGCCCATAGCTAAGGAACTTTTAATAAGTACCTTTACTTCTCAGAGTCATAATTTCCATGTAAAATAAGAATAATAATACTTTCATATTTGAATCAATGCCTCTTTTGTTAGCATATGAAATTCTGGGATGTCCTAATAATTGAATTTGAGGCCTTCTCTAAAATTTTCTCCTCAACTCACTGGATATATATAAGATTCCTCCATCGCCTTCCACATATACTTTTCTCTGACTAATACTGGCAGTAAGCCTAAGAAGGTGACTTTTCTGCAGACCAAAAAGGGAGTAGTTCACATTTGTGAATATGTGGAATCAACGTTGTGCCCTTCAAGTCATGAGTAGATTATACACACACACATAAACCACACCGTGGAACTAATCAACCCTGAAAAGGAATGAAATATTGTCTTTGTTAGAACTAGGATGGCACTGGAGACAGTTGTTCTAAGTGAAGAAGCTCAGGGATGGAAAAAGAAACACTGTGTGTACTTTCTAAAAATTAGGAGCTAATCAGTGGGCACACACAGGCACAAGTTAGAAAGGTCAGTGGAAATCAAGAAAGGGGGAGGGAAGGAAGAGAAGAGGAATAAAACCCTGCCTGTTGGGTACAGTGAACACTATTCAGGTGATACGCACACTAGAAACCCTGACGTAAGCATTATAAAATACATCAATGTAAGAAAAACATTTCTACCACCATAATATTTTGAGATAAAAAGAAATAATAGAAGAGTATTTGAAAAACCCCAAATCCCTTTATTTCCTTGTGCTACGATAACAGCAGCTGGTTTTCACAGTCTTGCAAAGAATGGATCTACAGCCATTTACCTTGGATCTCAACTGTTAGCAGCACATTGAACCGATAGAAGCTTTGGAATCTGCTCTTTTCTTTGCCCTGCTTAACTAGTCTCAAGAAAGAGAAGAAATGCAATAGACAGATAAGGTATCCCATAGTACATATTATATCTTCACCTACTCCAGGGTTACACACACCCAGAACAAGGAAGAGTGACAGTAGGAAGCTGCCATGTAGGAAGAGGTCTTAAAACTACGCTCTGAATGATCAGTTAATGAATAAATGTCCTTATTGAAATCTTTTCCTTTATTTTTCTCAATTAGATCTCAAATTAGAATGAAATTAGAAATTAGAACTTAAATTAGATCTAATTTGATTAGACACATCAGGTAATAAGCTGTAAATAAAGCTTTCTAATGGCATGAGTTTTCTTTTACTGTATAACAATCCACCACAAACTTAGTAGCTTTAAAAGTACCATCATTTCTGGGCAGCACCTGTGGCTCAAAGGAGTAGGGCGCCAGCCCCACATGCCGGAGGTGGCAGGTTCAAACCCAGCCCCAGCCAAAAAATACTGCAAAAAAAAAAAAAAAAAGTACAATCATCTGTTCACAGATAGAGCTGTCTGGAGGGGTGTACTTATCTGAGTTAGGGTCAGCTGATGTTGGCTGGGTTTGCTCATGACCTGCATTTTGCTGGCAAGTGGGCTGGTTGTTCTAGCACGGCCTCACTCACATATCTGTTGGTTGGCTGTGTTCCATCCCTGGGCAATGCAGGTACTGGATGCTCATGCCTTTCATCATCTGGAAGTGCAGCACCCGACCCCTGGCCATGCATCAGTACTGGTCAGTAGCCTGTTAGGAAGTGGGCAGCACAGAAGGAGGCTAGTGACAGGCAAAGTGGATGTTCATCTGTATTTACAGCGACTCCCTGTTGCTTACACCACCGTCTGAGCTTTGCCTCCTGTCAGATAAACAGCTTCATTAGGTTCTCATAGGAGCAGGAGCCCTGCTGTTACATGCACATGCGAGGGACCTAGCATGGATGCTCCTGATGGGAGAGTAATGTCTGCTGATCTAAGGTGGAGCAGAAGTGCGGATGGGACTGTCTAGTTGTAGGAAAACAAGCTCAGGGCTCCCACTGATTCTGCATTATGGTGAGCTGTGTAATTATTTCATCACATACTATAATGTGTACATCACATACTATAATATTATTTCATCACATACTATAACTATATACATAATATTAATCGAAACAAAGTACACAATAAATGTAAGGTGCTTGAATTATCCTGAAACCATCTCATCCACCCCCAGTCCATGAAAACATTATCTTCCATGAAGCCAGTGCCTGGTGCCAAAAAGGTAAGATGCTAGCCTGGATTTTTCAAATAGCATCTAATCAGACTTGTAAGAAGGTGTGCAGTAGAGTACTGATCTTTTAAGGTCAGGATCAGGACTGACACACCAATTTTGCCACATTTAACTAGTTAAGGCAAGCCACAAGGAAGCCCACAGGATAGGGGTGGTAAAATTAACTTTTTGATAAGAGTATCTGCAAAATTACATTGTAAGAGGTGTAGATACAACTTAGAGAATAATCATACCTATATTTTGCACATGAAATATCATAAATCATGATAACACAAAAGCAAGAAAGAAGGTTACTCTTCTTCTTTTATACTTAAGGAGGAGAAAAATCTGTTTATTATTAGTTTTCCTTCTCAACACAATCAAAAAAGTATTTTTTCTTGGCCATATTTTGCCAAGTGAGAAGCCATTATATTTGGATTTGTCTTCTACTACCCCCTAATACTACTAAACCTTTCATTCCTTAACAGAATGAATGGTTGCAGATTTTAGGGGGGAAAAAGCTTTATATACTTTGGAAGAAACTAACTCCCAGGGATAATCACAATTAATGATCCCAGAACTAAGCATTTTAGGACACTATCTCCAAAGATCACATTTATATTCATTAACAATTTGTTTCTATTCTTGCATGAAATGTCTTGGGTCTGAGGACTGTCATATTAGAAATTGGTAGAGCTGGGCGGCGCCTCTGGCTCAGTGAGTAGGGTGCCGGCCCCATATACTGAGGGTGGAGGGTTCAAACCCAGCTCTGGCCAAATTGCAACAAAAAAAATAGCTGGACATTGTGGTGGGTGCCTCTAGTCCCAGCTGCTCAGGAGGCTGAGGCAAGAGAATTGCCTAAGCTCAGGAGTCAGAGGTTCCTGTGAGCTGTGATGCCACAGCACTCTACCGAGGGTGACAAAGTGAGACTCTGTCTCAAAAAAAAAGAAATAAGAAATTGCTAGACCTGTTGAATTTCTAGTGAAAAATAAGTGTAAAAGGAGTGGGAACAAGATGACAGCCGAGTAACAGCTTCCTTGCAACTAGGCATGGTGAGACTTGGGAGAGAAGACTTCAGGCATCTCTGGCTGGCGGGATCTGTCCAGGAACATCCCTTTGGGGACACAGCGAAACAGCCTGAGACTTCTGGATCCCCTGAGGAAGGCAAAAGTGGTGGAGATCGGACAAGTGGTTGTGTGTGTTCGTTCAGTCTAATCCTGCCAGCAGCTGGGGGTGCAGCAGCAGTGAGATGATTAACACTCACAAAAGTGCTGAAGCATAGTAAAGAATTATTTATAGCAGAATGAATGGTACGTGAATTGTGTATGTGTTTGCTATTAAACTTCATGTTCAAACCCTCGTATTGGCATATTCTCATGTTTCTTTGCTTTTTCTGTAAAACACAGACCGTTCATAACCTATAACTTGATTGTAACACAGAGTATGTTATTTTGAAACATCTGAGGGGATAGGAGATACTTCCAGATAACTGGAAGATATCGGCCTGGGGAAAGACTTCATGAAGAAGACTGCCATGGCAATTGCAACAAAAATAAACAACAAAAATAAACAAATGGCACTTAATTAAGCTCAAAAGCTTCTGTACAGCTAAGGAGACAACAACCAAAGCAAATAGACATCCTACCCAGTGGGAAAGGATAGTCGTATATTTTGAATCAGACAAAAGCTCGATAACTAGGATCTATAGAGAACTCAAATTAATCCACATGAAAAAAGCCAACAATCTCATATGTCAATGGGCAAGAGACATGAATAGAACCTTCTCTAAAGAAGACAGATGAATGGCTAACAAACATATGGAAAAATGCTCATCATCCCTAATTATTAGAGAAATGCAAATCAAAACCACCCTGAGATACCATCTAACTCCAGTGAGAATGGCCCACATCACAAAATCTCAAAACTGCAGATGCTGATGTGGATTTGGACAGAAGGGAACACTTTTACACTGTTGGTGGGACTGCAAACTGATACAATCTTTTTGGAAGGAAGGATGGAGAACTCTCAAAGAACTCAAGCTAGACCTCCCATTTGATCCTGCAATCCCATTACTGGGCATCTACCCAGAAGGAAAAAAATCCTTTTATCATAAAGACACTTGCACTAGGCTGTTTATTGCAGCTCAATTTACAATCACCAAAATGTGGAAACATTCTAAATGCCCACCAACCCAGGAATCTATTAACAAACTGTGGTGTATGTACACTATGGAATACTATTCAGCCATTAAAAAAATGAGACTTTACAGCCTTTGTATTAACCTGGATGGAAGTAGAACACATTATTCTTAGTAAAGCATCTCAAGAATGGAGAAACATGAATCCCATGTACTCTGTTTTGATATGAGGACAATTAATGAAAATTAATGACATAGTGGGGGTGAGGGAAGGGGAGAGCAGAGAGAGAAAGAATGAGGGAGGGGTGGGGAAAGGAAGAGCAGAGAGAGGGAAGGAGCGAGGGGGGTGGGGTCTTGGTGTGTGCCACAACTTTTGAGGGCAAAACACGATTGTAAGAGGGACTTTACCCAACAAACGGAATTGGTGTAACATAGTTTCTTATACCCTCAATGAATCCCCAACAATTAAAAAAAAAGTATAAAAAAAAGTGTAAAATATCAGGATCCAACTAGTGGAGTATACTCTTTCTTGAGCAAAGAGACTCCAGGAAGCTTTTGGCTTTGGGTTATTAACACTTTTCTCTAGCTCCCATATATCCCATGGGAAATGGCTCAAGCAGTAACACAATTTTTTTTAACTGTCCCCCCCCCGGATAGTATTATAGTTTTAATAGTTTAATAGTATTAAACTCATGCAAGTTTGAGGATACAAATTGATATATCAAGATACATTGACCTGAAAGAACAAAACAATTTTCAGTAGCCTCTGAACTTCAGCTAAAGTGTCCAGTAATTTGGTCCACACTGAAATTGCAGAAACATTAAAGGTTTTGTTCTTGAATTTTTGCTACTGTTATCACTCTTTGTTATTCTTTACAAAATTAGTATGTTTGGTTTGACTAGCTATTGGTCTTATGCATGGAATTTTATAAGCTAAAGAAATATATTTCTATGAATACCCTAAGGAAATAGTGCTTGGAAACTTAATCCCTAGTCCATGAAATACTTTAGGTTTGGTTCATATTATTAACTTCTGAAACAATACATTTAGCACCCTTAAAACATAATATTATCAAAAAATCCCTCCGTAGTTTTTCTTCTGCAGCATTAATTTGCCAACACTTCCTCAATCATTAGCAATTTAACATTTCTTATTTGTACTTCCTAAGTAAATTCTATCAGCTTTACTCACCCTTCAAACAAACAATGGATCTAAACCAAAAATACCCTCAAAGTATTAAAGAAAACCCCTATTTTATGTCTTTTATACATCAGAGAAAAAATGACAATTACTATTGATGTGAACTAAGACAATTTTTCTTCTAAAAAATAAACACATATCACAAAATTAAGCTTAAAAATTCTCATTTCCAAAAATAAACGTTCCCAATGCTTTAGGCATTTTGTGACTATAATATTCAAATAATCACCTGTGGTTTTGTTTCTACTGTCTTTTTATTGTTGATTCACTGTGAATCAATCTTGTTTTTTTTAGCTTGCCTTATATGTTTGGTCACGTGACATTATAAGTGATGATAGAGTACAGGTGGGTTACTTTAATCCTGTTGATCATAGGTCAGAAACTCTGTTTCATATGCCAAATCTGGTCATCTACTTTTGTAAAGAGATCGATTAGAAAATATCTATGTATATATTCTTGATGGCTGCTGCTAGGGTGGAAAGAATAAGACCCCAAAGTATAGTACTTTAGCATGCTGAGTATTTTAAAATGAAAGAAATTAGAAGACCTGAGAAGCTGCCTTAAAACCCAAAGAATACCTAATCTTTTCTTATTTTTATCCCTCTCCAAGCACAAGGATAGACTCCCTCTGAAATTTTCTTATCGGACTAAAAATTACATTTGCAAAAGAAATGTAATTGTCTTAAAATCTCCTCACTAGGAATCTCATCAAATAACCAGGAAGATTAACCATCAATGAGAAGAAGAGACTGTCATTGCCATGTGTAGACAGATTTTTTGTTTCTTTTTCTTTTTTTTTTACTAGACAAAAATCTTATTTTATATTTTTTTATTTTTTATAGTGCCCATTGATCCATGAATCTTTATTCTTCTGGGGACAGCTTCTAGAGGTTACTCCGATAATTTTATTATATAACAAGACAGTATTTGTTCACAATGTAGTTCTGCCCCTTCTCTTCTCATCAGGTATTGGTCCCACTCATTGCTTAAGAGAATTATTTCCAATATAATGTCTACCTCCTGAGTTAATTCAATTCCCTAAAGCTCAGTTACAACCCCTCAAATTGCCTACATTTCCCTCATCTTCCTCTCTTCTTTACACTTCCTTGAGTCTCACATTTGCAGAACTCCCATGTCCATGTGGAAGTTAATAAATTTATATGCCTTTTCTCCTACTAATGTTTTACTGTCACTCATTTTAGTGACCCTTCAGAGAGGGTGGAAGGGAAACTTTTCTTCTTTCCCTATATTGCTTCTATACTACAACACAACAAAGTATATAGTTGCAAGAGAGACTTAAAATATTTACTATTGGTTCTTTTATAGGAAAAGTTTGTTGCTTCATAATCTGTATTGAATTATCTACATTAAAGGTTTTGACCAGAAAGATGTTCTATTTATATTTTTATTCAGTTTCATCATTTCCCTATAGTTCTGTTTTTAGATTACAACCTTTAAAAATAAGATGAGAATATGTTGTATATGTTTAAGAAGCCATGTTTTCTTGATAATTAGGTACATGTTTTTTGATAAATTTGATAACTCTTTTCACATAATAGGTCTATGATATAGGGACATGACCTGAATTAAAAGGATACAAGCAAATAATAAGAAATAACATAAAAGAGTAAGAAGATACACTATGAAAACTTTGGAATACAGTTACAAAATATTACAAACCAAAAAAATGTAATCTCACAACTGCAATTTAAGAGGATGTGGTTCTGTACAAGCGAGTGGACTTTTCCCCCATATTAATAAATGGTGTAAAATATGGCAGTTGCCATTCTCTTGAAAATGTTAAATCCTTGTACTTCCTGATAAAACCAGACATAGGCAATTGTTTCATGTGCCGTTCATTTAAGAAACTTATAAAGGACTTGGTAGATATTGTTCACTGGGAATTAGATAGTGGGAATACAGAGATAAACTACCATTACCTACTTTGAGTGTTTTACATTGAACAAGAAAGGGGTGAAGGGAAAACATATCTATACTAATGTAGATGCTATTCTACTGCAGTTCTGCCTAGAATTTTATGCCACACAGAAGACAGGGGTTAACAATCTCACATATATGGAGAAGTCTCAAGAGATGTGGGCTTCCTACTGGGAAAAAAAAGTAAGGTAAACAATTTTGAAATATAGGAAAGAATGAAAGAGATATAGGAAAGAATGGAAGTGGTGAGAAGGAACATGGTATGTTTGCAGATTTCAGAAGCTGGTAGAGGGTGAATGATATGATTGGTTCAGTGATTTAAAAGATAATTCTAGCAATTATAAAATGCATACATGACTCATATGTATAGCTATTTGATAATTTTACAAAGAAATAATAAGATCTAAACAAGATAAAACAGATGATATTAAGGGAAGGCACAGACAAGAGATATTGCAGTGGGAGAAATGGTAAGTTGTGGTGACTAGGGTGGATGGTGGATGTGAGAATAGGCTTGTTGTAATAAAAAATGTTTGGATAGGTAATACTATTTCCTGAGATCAGGAACAGAAATGAACTGGATTTACTTTTGCTAGTGGTTGGCAGCTGCAGGCTGATGTTCACTTCCTAAAGTAGCTTTTAAAAGAGAACTGACCGCAACAGTTCCTACTAATAGAGGAAATAAAACTGCTCACTTTCAAGTCAGCATTCCTATTTTTGTAATTAGATATTAACAGATGTTGGAATAGGGAAGGGGGTTCATAAGAGTGTGACAGTAGAGGATACTATGGAAAAAGTACAACAAATTCTATCTCGTGTGTGTGTGTGTGTGAGTGAGAGAGAGAGAGAGAGAGACTTATTCTGTCACCCTGGGTAAAAGTGCTGTGGCATCATAGCTCACAGCAATTTAAAACACCTGGACTTATGTGATCTTCTTACCTCAGCCTCCTTAGTTGCTGGGACTATAGATGCCCATTACAGCACCTGGCTAATTTTTCTATTTTTAGAAGAGATGAGGCTCTTGCTCTTATTCAGGCTGGTCTCGAACTCCTGAGCTCAAGCAATCCACCCATCCCAGCCTCCCAGAGAGTTGGAATTATAGATGTGAACCACTGTGCCTGGCTCATCTCCATTTTCTTTTTAGAGGACCATTTGGATGACTTTCTGTTGAGGGCAAAATCCATTTTCTCACTTTCAGTGTTTCCCTATGCAGTAGAGGAGGATGGGAATAATGGTAAGTTTGAGACGAGCATCTGCTACCATAAGTATGGAAAAAATGGAGAGACTGAAGCATAGAGGTGATATGTGAATTTTCTGGGGCCCCAAGGTGAGTAAAAGACCATCAGTAGAACCCATTCTTTTGAGTATTAGTCAAGTCTATTATACACAGTAAGTGAATTAAGCATATGAATATAATGTTTATCAGAGTAAATACCTTGAAATTGGTTGGAGTATTTGAATAGCAAGGAGGAGAAAGTAGTTTGTTCAGTTGAAATATTTCCACATTTGTCCAACTCTGATAGATTTAGTAGCCTGCAATAGACTATTGGCAGATGGATTTAATCAAGTGGTTTTGAGGTACAGCAAAAGTATACCTATGGGGAAAATTCCTAACCTTAAATGCTCACATCCCAAAGTCAAAAAGCTCAAAAATTAACGACCTTATGTCACATGTCAAGGATCTAGAAAGGGATGAGCAAACCCAACTCAAAACCAGCAGAAGAAAACAAATAACAAATGGCAGAGCAGAACTAAATGGAATGGAAAACAAAAAAATAATATGAAGCATGGGTGAAACAAAAAGTTAGTTCTTTGAAAAGGTAAAGAAGATTGCTAGACCCCTTGCTAGATTAACCAGGAATAGTAGAGTAAGGACCCAAATAATCTCAATCAGAAATTAAAAAAGATAAATCACAACTGATAAATTTTTTTTAATTTCACACAGAAATTAAAAAAAAAAAACTAGAAAATGCAAAGGAAATGGACAAATTCCTGGAAATACACAGGACTCAATGAGGAAAAAAATGGCACTCCTGAACAGAATAATAACAAATAGTGTGATTGAAACAATTATAAATGTTCTTCAACAACAGCAACAACAAAGTTCCAGACAAAATGGATTCATAGCCGAATTCTACTGGACCTACAAAGAAGAACTGGTACCCATACTACAGAAATTATTCCATAACATTAAGAAGGAGAGAATCTTCCTTAACCATTATACCAAGCCAGTATAATCTTGATAGTAAATTCAGGTAAGGTGACAGCAAAAAAGAAAGTTGTTGACCAATATCCCTTAATGAACATAGAGGCAAATTTCTCAACAAAATACTAGGGAACTGAATTCAAGAACATATCAAAAATAATAATCCACCCAGGAATGCAAGGATGGTTTAATGTACATAAATGAATAATTATAATTCCTCTTGTAGGCAGAAGTAAAAATGAAGACCACATGATTATTTCAATAGATTGCAGAAAAAGCATTTGATAAAATTCAGTGCCCTTTTGTGATAAAAACCCTCAAAAAACTAGGCATAGAAAAAACATATCTCAAGATTATGAAAGCCAAAGAAACCCACAGAAAACATCATACCAAATAGGGAAAAGTTGAAATTATTTCCATTAAGAACGGGAATGAGACAGGTTTGCCCACAGCCACCATTTCTATTCATCATAGTGCTAGAAGTCTTACCCAGAGCAATCAGGCAGAAAAAAGAAATAAAGGGTACCCAAATAGAGAAAGAGAAGGACAAACCATAATTTTTTTAATGACAATGTGGTCTTGTATCTACAAACTCCAAAGATTCTACTAAGAGTCTCCTGGAATTAGTAAACAAATTCAGAAAATTCTCAGAATATAAAATCAATGTATACAAATCAGTAGTATTTCTGTACTACGTATACTAATAACAGTCAAGCAGAAAGTCAAAGAACAATACCATTCACAAAAGCTACAAGGAAAATAAAATACCTAGTAATGTACTTAACCAAGGAGATGAAATATCTCTACAAGGAGGACTATGAAACACTGTGGAAAGAAACTGGATGATTCTCCAAACAAGTGGAGGAAAACATTATACTCATGGATTTCAGAATCAACATTGTTAATATGTCCATACTGCCCAAAGTGACTTACAGGTTCGCAGCAATCTTCACGAAAATGCCATTGGCATATTTCAAAGATCTAGAAAAAAGAATTCTGCACTTCATTTGGAACTGTATATTTTCAACCTCAAACTAAATGTGTGAACATTGTCAATCAGATAAATTTAGATTCATTGCATGACAAATCAACGTACATCTCTCCAC
Source organism: Arctocebus calabarensis (assembly GCA_963573935.1). Lineage (NCBI taxonomy): Eukaryota > Metazoa > Chordata > Mammalia > Primates > Lorisidae > Arctocebus > Arctocebus calabarensis. The sequence continues at coordinate 24,111 of CAUYON010172250.1, forward strand.
TGCAAATAATATGGACCAAAGAGAGAAAGAAATCTTATTTCATTACAGGAGGCTTTGGATTTTCTACAAATTCTGCTACTTTTAAAAATGTGGTACATTCTTTAGCAAGCATTTTACAAGGCCTTCTGGACTGTTTGCTAAGTGAGCTACAAAGCTACATCCTCGGGTTTTTTTGTCTGTATTAATTGGAACCTGGCACAATGATAGTTGGGAATAAGTAATGTTAGTAAATATAATGATAAATACTGGGTCAGTTTTTGATTTTACTCATCCATCTAGAAATCCAAGTTGAGAAACTGATTATTAAATTCAAAATTTTCTATGTGAAAGCAAAGTCAAGAGTGTGGGGTCAAGCTATAAACATAAACTTTCTGCAGATGAAAAGTAAAGCAAAAACCATTTATTCACTAAGAATTTATTACCTGAATACTGGTTGTAAGTGACAATACTACTATTTTAGTAGATACTAGAAATTGTTCACTGGACTCATAGTTTCTGACTTTGAAGAGTTTCTAACCTAATTCATTCTTCCTACTTGCATATACACTGACTTTGTACAATAGTGAAAGGAATTAAAATGTGTTAAACTTACAGGAATGGTTAGTGAGAAGATGTTTATTTCATTTTTTTCTATTTTACTCATAAAGCATAGATGACCAGGATTTTCTATTATATAGAGATAACTTGTCATCTTTAATTTGTACTTTGTATCTTTTTCATAAAAACATAATGCCCTTCTTGATAGTCCAATTATTAAAATAATTCCCCTAATATTACCCAATTACAAATCTCTCTTGCTTTGTACATAGTTTCCCATTTTATTTAGCTTTCTGTTGCATTAATTATGCTTCATTTTTTTCACCATGGATACTGTACATCTATTAGAAGAATCTATTTTGCTTACTTTTATAGTAATTTTCAGAGGATAAAAACTGGATTAGTCTCTGCCAGTTCTAACCCAGGAGCTTAGATTTCCCTGATTGCCAAATCCAAAGGCTGATTTTTCATCATGGAAGGCCCGCCAAAGCACCAGTGATACCAGCTCCTTTCTGGCTAATGACTTTGCAGGATGAGGGCCTGTCCCTTGGATTGTGGAAGCCAAATATTACTCATGAAGCAGACGTATTCCTTTGTTGTTATAATTTATACTTGTACCATTTCTTTAGGATAAAATCCTCCTCCTCCAGGAGAGGATTTGAAATTACAGAAAAGTCAGTCTATGCTGACAACCCAGATCTACATGAAGTATCTTACTGAATGATGGCTTAATAATTTTATTCCAACTTTCAATGGAAAAAATCTTTCACCTTAAACTGAGCTATAAAATCTGTAGAAAATTTGGTTTTATTATTTGTCAGTTTTAATACCACATAAAAATGTGGTCCTTATATGAAAAAAGCCCATCTAGATTCATTAATTCAGATTTGTATTTTGAAACTAAGTGATCCCTCTATTATTCAGTTAATAAATATGAGACTCTGGTAGAAGCCAGAGTGCTCATAGAAGAGCAATATAAAGTATTAAATATGTGAAAATTGATAGATAAATTCACATATTAGGAAAATTATATTCAAATTCCTCAGAACAGATATCTGTGGTACTGTGAAAATAAAACTGTTAGTATGTTATTCAGCCAACCATGTTGGAACCTTTTTCTTCAAATGAAAATGAAGAGAATAATGATAATATCTACTTCAAGGATATTGCGAGGAGTAAATAACATAAATCAAATAAAATACCAACCATAGTTTCAAAAACATAGTGCTCATTTAGTGATTATTTTTATTATTATTATTATCACCATTCAAATACAGTAATAGTTCCAGAGTCTATTTTTATTTCTACTATCAATAATGTGCATTAATACCTATCTCTATAGTTACAACCCAAACTTTCTGAGACTTGATCAACAAGAGAAATGTAATGACAAATCTCTGTACATTCTCTGCTTTTTCCTTAAAAGAATTCAATCATGTGGCGGTACCTGTGGCTCAAAAGAGTAGGGCACCGGCCCCATATGCTGGAGGTGGTGGGTTCAAACCCAGCCCTGGCCAAAAACTGAAAAAAAAAAAAAAAATTTAATCATGTGTTCATCTCACCACCTTGATTGCAGATTTGTGGTCCCTACTGTGAATGCTAAAAATGTATGAGGCATTTTTGTATAAGTTACAAATGAAGATGTTTATTGTCTAAATTATGAGCCTTCCATTTACTGAAAGACTGGTTTAATATTTGCACTCCAATACTAAGCTGAATACGGCACGTGAGGCAAGAGTGGTGGAAAATGCTCTGAAATTTCAGAAGAGGGAGCCATTCTATCAGTGGGGGAAGTCAGAAAACATTTATTAAGCAAAGTGGTGTGTGAGTGGGTCCATTAAGAAGAGATACCAACAGGAATTGGAGGCAGGTTGGACATTACAGAGAGTCAGGAGCATGAGAAATGTGATCAGAGGCCAAGTGCCATGGAGTGTCATGGAAAGTTCATGCTCCAATTTTGGCCTGATGATGAAAAGGAAGATGGGAGTACAGCTAAGGAATTTTGAGATGCTAAGAAATCTGAACTTTCATTAGAAGTAATAGAGAGTTACTGAAAGATTAAGATAAATCTATGAGGGCAGCACCTGTGGCTCAAGGAGTAGGGCGCTGGCCCCATATACTAGAGGTGGCAGGCTCAACCTGGCCCTGGCCAAAAACTGCAAAAAAAAAAAAAAGATAAATCCATGATCAGAATGAGGAGATTGAAAGATAAAGGAGATTGCGTAGGATGCACTTGCAGCCAACTCTGATGCATGAACGTGCTGGAAAAAGGTACTGCCAAGAATGGTGTAATGAACAGGTGGCAGGAAAGGCCGAGCAACTCATTACATGAAGACAAAAAAGGAGGCAATATTTAATCCTTCCTGTGTGATTGGGAGTGAGGCAAAGATACCACCAGAGCTAGGGAGATCTGAAAACACACACTTGCCTGAGGACGTTTGCACTGGCTCTTCCATTGGCCAAGAATGCTTTCCCCCTAGACATTCAAATATTGGATCTCTCTATTACCTACTTTAAATCTTTGTTCAATGCCATCTTCTCAATGAGGTCTATCCTGAGCACTGTATTCAAAATTGTAGCCCAATGCCTCCCCAGTAGTCCTGATACCCTTTAATTATTCTGTTCATCATGTAAGTTGTCACCTTCTAAAATACTAGAAAATTTTTTTTTAATAATTTTATTGAATCATAATTATGTACATTGGTGCAATCACAGGGCACGATTCATATACATTCAAAAATATTTTGATCATACTGTTACAGATATCCTTCATGGCATTTCCTTGATCACTATATAAAGA
>CAUYON010172255.1:0-48153 GCA_963573935.1 Arctocebus calabarensis
TTGTGTCCTGCACCCAAGAGGCATGCGTATATAGCGTATATAGCATGCCTCTTGGGTGCAGGACACAACTACAAAAGAGACTCTACCTTACAAATGTAAATACTTTAACCCAGTTGTTTATACCCTCACATTAACTAAAATAAATAAATAAATTAAATAAGGGGAAAAAATAAAATCAACCAAGGTAGAAAGATGAATATGTTTCAGCCAATGTGGAAAAACTAGGAATATAAGGACTACAGTAGCTCAGAGATGGAAAAGAATAATCAAAAAAGGGCTCAATAAAGAAGATGATGTTGAACTAGACCCCAAAGAAAGCCTAGAATTAGTTTTACAGAGAGAGGCAGCAAGAGGTCCTTCAAGGTGAGGAAATAACTCTAAGAAAACCACAGAGGAAAAATTTGGTCTGGCATCTGGGAGAAGGCAACTCTCAACTGAGAATTGAGAAGCAAGATAAGGCTGGCTGGGTGCTGGAAATGCCAGGTTGCCAGGCTCAAGAGTTTGGATTTCATCCAATAAGAGCCAAAGGAAGTTCTAATAAATATGCTCTGGAAATCAGGGAAGGAGGGCAACTGTGGGCGTGGTCTCAGAAATAAGAACCAGGGTCCACATGCCATCATAATCCTCTCTCTGTTTCTGATCTCTGCTTCTTTGTGGAAGCTGGCTTTAATATCTTCTCCTAAAAATTTGCTTTCTCTACCCAGGGACTGGAGTGATTCAGCAGATTTCTAGCTCACCACTGGGCAAAAGCTTTTACCTTTTGCTTCAGCTCTGAAACTACAAGAGAAGGATTCTTTCTGGCTAATTTGACTCAAGTGCCCAGGCCTAGAACCATCACTGTGATCAGGAAGATAAGCCAGGGAAATAGATGGCAGCCCCGAATGGATAGCCCCTAATAAAGCATGACCAGATTTGGGAAAGGGAGGAAATAGGGAGTAAAGAACGGGGGTAGACTCCTGGCTTTCTCTCTTCTCCTGATCCAGACATCACCAGTGTGGGAAGAGTTGTGAGAAAGCAGCCACAGACCATGCCTAAGTTTGGACCCACGGACACTTTTTATGCAAGAAAATTTCATTTATTTTTTAGTAACCTTTTATTGATAATCAATTTTTCTTAAGTTTCTATTATATCTTTTTTTCCCCTCACTTTCTTCTCATTTAAATCATCAGCCGATGTTTGTGTGTTCTTTTAAGCCACCTTAAATTATTTGGGGGGAAAAATAGACAAGATTAAAATCAGCTGCTTAACAGCTCTTGTGAACCGTTTCTGTGTTTAAGCAGCTCTGAGTCTAGGAGTAAAGATACTATGCGCACAAAAACCTATTATATGGAGAAAAAATGATGAATGTCATTAAGGATACAGGTATAGATAAAATTCTGAGTTCAGAGTTTATCTTGCAATAGGAAATAGTATCATTGAACCAATATTTTCAAGTACAATAGAATAGATCAAATTAAGACCTGAGGATACAACAATGCAAGGCTTTCTGTACAGGGGAGCTTGAGACAAGAGCATGGAATCAATAAAGAGTAGAATTTGTTCAGGGAATATAGTTTATGTCTGACAGGATGAAACTCAGACTAAAAAGGGGAGTGGGTCCAGAGAAACACTACTGAGATAGCCTTGGGAAGTTGACAAAGAGATACTTCTAAAAATTTTAGGCCAGGCGCTTGGCTCACACCTGTAATCCCAGCACTCTGGGAGACTGAGGTGAGTGAATTGCCTGAGCTCACAAGTTTGAGACCAGAGCCAGAGCCAGAGTGAGACCCCATCTCTAAAAAACAGCTGGGAGTTGTGACAGGCACCTGTAATCCCAGCTACTTGTGAGGCTGAGGCCAGAGGATTGCTTGACTCCAAGAGTTTGAGGTTGCTGTGAGCTGTGACAGTACAGCACTCTACAGGGGCAATAAAGTGAGACCCTGTGTCAAAAAATAAATAAATAAAATAAAAATTTGTATATAAAAATTTATGAGACATGGTGACAGGGTAATAGAGGAGGAACTAAGATGGAGAAATAAAAGAGAAGCAAGATGTTCAGGGTGAAGGAGCAGGGGAGTTAGTGGTGTCCTGGGACAGATTGACATGATATAGCAAAGCCCATCCTTACATCATGCCCATTTCTGCCCATTTCTGGAGGCTTCAGAGTCCAATCCTAATCCCATGAGAGATTTGGGGACAGGAGAAGAGCATCTTCCTTTGCTCCCACTCTATCCTTGCCAAGGTTGGTGGTGACTCTGTGTGGCCTATGGAACCGAGTCATGATGTCCTAAGACCACTCACGCATGGTGCCACCAAGAGGCCCGCCCCTCAAAGATCCAGATAATTCATCATGGAAATTCAAAGATTTTTGCTCAACCCATGTTGGTTGGGACCAGTTCCAAGATGCCATTTCCTCAGAATTAAGTAATATCTCCATTCCCCTGTTTCACACCACTTCAGCCCAGCTGGGGGACCCACTCCCTTTCCTGGATGGCCACAGGTTACTGCTCACACAAGGTGCTGGTGCTTTCAATAGACCTTCCAAAAGGTGTGAGAAGTAGAAAGGGCTTTACAGAACAGAAAACAGCTTTGGGTAGGATTTTAAAGGTCCTTATTTTTTAAAAACCTTCAAGAGCCCATGACTAAAGACTTTTTCAGAGGTCGCTTCACCTAACGTAGGGCCCAGCTTTGCTTCAACTCTCATTCCGTATTTCCTTTCCACTTCTTCCATTTAGAATGCCCCCCTGAAACTTTCAGACTCTTCACATTCTCTTGTGAACAGCAGTGCTTTTCAGTCAAGGGTGATTTTGCTCCTTGCTTCCCTTGCTCAAAGGGGTGATGTGGCAATGTCTAGGAACATTTTTGGTTGTCACAGTGAGGGATTACCGCAGGCATCCAGTGACCTGAAGCTCAGGATGCCCCTAAACATTCTGCAACAGCAACACAGCCCCCCCCCAAAGAACTATCTGCCCCAAATGTTGATAGAGCCAAAGCTGAGGAACCATGAGAGGGAGCCAGTCGGTCCTCTCCGTCCTCCTTCCTCATCGTAAGCTTTCAACCTACCAGGAATTCACTCCATTAAATCAATGGGTTTTCCCGTGATGACACACAAAGGCATCCAAGACCTCAAATTTCCTTTAACACTAGCTACCCTTCTTAGAAAAAGTGGTGGTTTTAAAGAGCATATTTCCTCAATACGTATAGAATAAAGTTCTCATCCATACTCAATTCTACTTACCCTGCCAGGAAGAGAGAAAGAGAGAAAGAGAAGAATGTAAACAGTGTGGGTGATGCTGTCCCACGTCCCACTAAAGCATATGCCCCAAGGGAGCGCAAGAAGGGAGATGTGAATCTGATGTTTCTTCGGTTGGTCTCGGTTCCTGAATTGCTCTCCTAGTATGAGCATCTCACCATGCTGAGTGTGATTCAAGTGTTTAAAGATACGTTTTTTTTTTTTCCTTGTACAACATGGCCCCTAAATGCAAGCCAACTACTTCATCAGGTGTTTAGCTGAGAAAACAGCAATCTGTTCCAACGCTAGAGGAAAAACTGGCTGAGTTGGATAGTACAGCAGCCTCTAATGTGATGCATAAAAATGGCCACGTATGTTATACTTTGAGAGTAAATGAAGGGATTTTTTTTCTAGTGTGTTTCTGACTTTATGTGTTTTTTTCACCTTGCTCAATAATTTTAGAACCACACTATGTAAAATGCGACTCCATATTAGGAGAAAGATGGCCTGAGGGAGTGGGAAAGAAGCAGTGGTATTAGGAGAGAAACTTGAGAGATATTACAGGTTGGGATGATAAGAAGAAAGAGAAAAGAAAATAAGGAATGCTGAGCAAATATCAGAAAGGCAAAGAAGACTGAAAGCACATGGCTTCACTTCACTTTTCAAGGACATCTATTTGATAATTGAAAGGAAATGCTCACTAATTTTGTAAAGGAAAGCTGTGCCACCCAGCTCAGTTAGTTGCAATATTAATCTTTCTAAAATATTCGTGTGCAATGTAGCCTCAAAGTTTATTAACTTACAAGGCAATACCTGTTGAATTGCTAACTCTTTTCTTGAGTGTCTGATGTAAAATCTTAGGGGCTAACTGTATTTGTCTGTTAATTTAGTAAGTAAAGTGTTAAGCTGTTTTTTTCCTCATTTAAAAAGTCAACAAGTATATGCCATAAATTCTAAACAATTTGTTTCATTATTAAACAGCAAGTGACAATGGCAGCTTTTGCAGGTGTGCCTTTGAAGTCTGTGTTTATATTGTGTTTGCAAGTGGCTCTGTACGTGTGTGTGTGTGTGTGTGTGTTCAGAGAGAGAGAGGTTGAAAAATGAGCAGTCTCTAGGCATCTCTAACTTTGCTGGTATCCACTCTGTCAATGGCTCACCCTCAATAACTTGAAGTGGAGATTCTTCTTATTGCTAAAGTAGTATTGCAGGTTGGGATTCTTCTTTTTCTCTTCCTGGCAGCATAAGTACAATTGACTGTAGAGGAGAACGACATTCTATTTATTGAGAAAATATGCTGTTTAAAACCAAAACTTTTTCTAAGAACAGTAGCTTGTGGTAAAGGACATTTGGGGGTCTCAGATGCTCTTGTGTGCCATAACATGGAAAAAGGGAAAATTAACTCATAAATATTTCATAAGTCAAAAATTTTATGTGAGGTTTTGAAAGATAAATGTTAGAGTAATCATTTTAGAAATTCCCATTTTAATTAAATACAATATTTTCAAAATTGTCTATGTTACACAGCATAGGCTTTTTAACTTGGGAACTTTCTGAATAATGCACTAAATAAAGGGAAAATTGTTCTCTTCTAAGTACTATTTTCAACACATAAAATTTTATAATGATTTTCTTTCATTTGGGCACAAATTGAGGATATGGATACTTTGGGGGGACCAAATTGCTAGCCTTTTTTGTCAAGACATCAGTTCCATGCTCCTATGAAGCTAAATTTCTGAAAAGTAGCTATGTATGCAGAAAATCACAGAAATTAAATGCCAGACTAGATATATAGGGAAGAATGTGGGGATGGAAGAGTATATCTAATGGGTCTTAGTTGACTTACTCAATAACACTATTAGAAAGAAAGTATTATTTGCATTCCAGACATGGAATATATTGAAGTCAAAGTTCATAAATGTTTGGAAAAGAATTTGAATCTGGTTCTGTGGGATTCTATAACTCATGATTTTTTTTTTCTATAACATACTGCTCAGCTACTTACAACTCTGCAGTGAATTCAGTTAGACTGTTTCCTGGAATAAATACATTCAAACTTCACCATAATACTTCTCACCATAGGCTTATGTTCTATTCAAATATTCTTATTCTGGGAAAACCAAGTATTCAACGTACTCAATACGAAATAAAGCTGGTAGATGAGCAAATACACGTCTATATAAGAGAAAAACTCAATTCAATTCAAGTTGGGGGCAGAGCACAGGAGGGAGGGGCGGGGGAAGAGGGAGGAGATGGTAAGCTCTCACCTGACAGGCACAATGTGAGGGTGCATGGCACACCTCCTGGGTGAGGAACACAGCTTTAACAGGGACTCTACCTAACAAATGCAAAACATGTAACCTAATTAATTGGACCCCATATTAATCTGAAATTTAAAAAATATATATTCTTATTCATCACCATCCAAATATATCAGAGCAAAGCAGTAGCTTTTAAACCCCAGAATCTCAATGGCTGCATACAGTAAGAACTGATTTCCCATTCACATCTTAGTCCAGTGTAATTCAGGCAACTCTCCTTGGTAGATTTCCTCCAAGAAGTAACTCAGGAATCTAATCCCCTTTCAAACTGTGATGCTGCCATTTTAAACCTCAGGCCTCTCAGACATTCATTATAAAGGAAAAGGCAGCTTGGATAATCACTCAAAGGTTTTATGACCTGTCCAGGATACGGAATATATCACTTCCACCAATACACCAGGATCCAGGAGGGTGAGACATGTAGCCATTTTGCATACTCACAAAGAGGAAAATGAAATAAATCTGGTGATCCCATAGCATTGACTATTCTGTACTTAAAGAATTTACTAAATCAAATGGCAAAAGAACCTCATAACTATTACCTAAAGGTTGAGGTCAAGTTCATGCCACAGATCACTTATAACAAGGGGAAATGGAATTGTACCATGGGGATAACATGTTTTACAATGGGTGACTTGCGATATCAGAAGAATATATGCCTGAAAGCTGGTGGGAGGAAGTCAGTTAGACAGCCCTGAATATCAAATAATCCAGTGAGGAAAATGCAAAACAAGGAGAAATTATCTATAAGGTGACATGCCAAGTAAGTGGAGACAGGAAAGAACATGGACAAAGGAATGGGTCACAGCAAATGGTTGAGGATAAAAAAGTTTGTAAAAATATCAGGGCTAATATTTATTGTTGAGCAATTATATAGGTTAAGTAAGCGATTATATAGGTTGTTAATCTCCATAATAACCATATCAGGTAATGTAGTATTTCTTTTAGCAGTTGATGAAACTGAACAGCAGAGTTTAAGTAATTTGTCCATAGTCACACAGCTACCCGGTGGCAGAAGTGGGAACCAAACCCAGGCTAAGTTGGGCTCCAAAGTCTATGCTTTTAACCTTTTACTGCCACTATAAAAGACAAACACTGCTGGATTTCTTCTTTTATGTGTTCCTTGGTATAAGACATAGAGGCAACTTTTCAAAAAACAGGAAAGGCTAAATGTCAAAGTTCCAACATGCTTTATTTCTCACTGATTTATCAGTCTGTATCAGCCCTTTCTTCCAGATCACATTTCTTCTGTGCAAAGTAATTACTTAAAAGGCTAAACCGATGAAGAGATACCTTACTCCATCTCTTCTGCCCTTGCCATTCCAAGCAAAGGAAATTCTACTTCTAAATTCCTCGAGAGGAATCTGTCTCAAGTGAGCAATTTGAAAGTAAAGTTTGTACATCACATCTGGAATGTAGGGGAAATCGGGAACTCTTCATCAGAATTCCAGGAAGGCCAGTAAATTCTGGATAGTACATGACCCCAAACTGGTAAAACGTTGTACGCTCTCTGCAGACCCTCCACGCTTGTCTCAAAGTGTGGACGCTTTGAACAAATAAACGTGGGTGTTGTCTCTTTTCATTCTCCTTTTTAATCTATCCCCAACGTAGAATTTTTGAAAATTGGAACAGAAACTATTAGCTTTTTCTTAGGAAACCTTCTTCCTTGGCTTTTTGTGGTCTGAATATCTTTCAAGAACATTCTCAATAGCCCCTGAACGCAGAGACAATGTTGATAATGTTAATGGGTATCCATAGAATGGATCCTGGCTATGGACAGAGTCCAGCTGTCTGACTACCTACTGACTCCCATCAGTGCACCCCAAACCTCTTGCCGTGGTGTCACTGCAGGTGCTCAAGGACTGAGATCTATACATTCTCACCTGTGCTAACATGCACACGGAGGCCCACATTCTAGTGCTCTCTCCCTGATAAGCGTAGATTAACATCTGCACTTTCTTAGTTCTTTACGGAACAGTATTACTCCATTTCAAACCCTGCTGATCATTCTCACATAGCTGAAATTCCTGTTATATTTCACTGATTGTACTTTGAGATTGGTTTGTATTGGATATGTTTCTTCTCACTTAAAAAAAAATCATTAATTGAATCTAGCCTATTCTGCAAATTTGCTACGTGGCTCAGTAAAAGCTTAGCTCACCTTCACTGCAATATTTAGTCACCTGATTCCACTATCTCTGTTTCTTGCAAAAGATAGTTTCCTGGATTCCAGTGTCTGCAGTCCACTAAGTGAATCCTGCCAGTATCATTTCTCACATTTTCCCTTAGCCGTAGCTTTGGATCTTTGTGTCATGGTTCAGTGCCGTTTGCTCAGTGGAGCTGGTCAGCACTTACAGCAAAGACCACTGACTGTCCCCTTGTACGAGTCTACCCTTCTTCCACTTAGGAGAATGCCAGTTTTATCGGGGCACATGCCCCTTTCTTGAAGTTTGCTCTGGTGAAAGTGATGGAAGCAAAAGCAATGACAGCAGAATGACAAGGGCAGAAGAGATGGAGTAAGGTATCTCTTCATCGGTTTAGCCTTTTAAGTAATTACTTTGCACAGAAGAAATGTGATCTGGAAGAAAGGGCTGATACAGACTGATAAATCAGTGAGAAATAAATTACCTAGTCATGGGTTTTGGTGTTTGGGGGATTGTTGTTGTTTGGGGTTTTTTGTTTGTTTGTTTTGAGACAGAATCTCACTTTGTCGCCCTCCATACAGTACTATGGCATCATAGTTCATAGCAACTTCAAACTCTTGGACTCAAGCAATCCTCCTGCCTCAGCCTCCCAAGTAGCTGGGACTACAGGCACCTGACACACACCTGGCTATTTTTTTTTTTCTATTTTTAGTAGAGATGAGGGTCTTGCTATCGCTCAAGCTGATCTCAAACTCATGAACTCAAGCAATCTACCTGCCTTGGCCTCCCAGAGTGCTAGGATGATAGATGTGAGCCACCGTGCCCGGTCACAATTTTTGTTTTTCAACAGAAAGTTGTGACCATGGTGCTGGTGAGGCAGCCTCCACCATCGATATAAAGACAACATTCTATGTTAGGGCAGAACAGGGAACTTAGTTTCCTAAGGACTCCAGGCAGCAGAATCACCTACCGTTCCGGACCACGTTTACTTTTCAACTTTATGTGGCATGGAATTAAACTTCTTTCCTATTTGGGCCTCTGCATTTTGAAGGAGGCTCTTTGTACAGGTCATTCATCCATCCCTGGCCATGATTACATCAGTATATATGAAATACTTCAAGATTATTTCTAGGTTTAAGGTCAAAAATGTTGCCAAATAAAGTGAGCAGTTAAACTTGTTGAATTACTACGCTCTATCCAATTCAGACCAAACACTTTCTTCTAGGATGAAAGTCAAAATACTTAGCAATTCACACAGGTTGGGCTGACCAATCAGAATAGTTCTGGTAATAATTTAAGATGAGCATGCTCAATCTGTATCATCGCTGCATTTGGTTGAGTCAAAGCGGATTAGATGAATTAGGCTAAGAAGAAAGAAGATGGGAAAGTGACCCGGTGAGGAGTGGATTGAACTGAGTTCAATTTGCTCTGTCCTGAGGATCTATAGTCCCTCAGGTAGGTGATTCTCATTGCTCTGCAGTCATTTTCATTCCTGGTTTCACAGAGAACAGCTGAGTTTTAAACTCTGGCCCTTAACTGAAACCACAAGCTGGATTACCTCACAGTTCCTCTCTGAGTGTGGTTTGGAGTTGGGTGCCTGGAGGTCGCCCCAACTTTTGGATATGTTAAGGACTGACTCCCTCGTCTCCAGATCTGGGGCAGAGAGTGACTGCAATACTTAGGGCTTACAACAATGGGTGTAAACTCCCAGTGATGAAAGCCCTATCTCCTGAAGTTTTTTGCTCTTTTCCTCTCCAATAGTAACCCCTACCAATAAATTGGAATATATTGCCCTCATGGGAGTTTGTATACTTCTGTGGCAAGTATGAACAAATGTAGTAAGGTGAGCAAAGGGACTACCTGTGGGTTTAAAAAAAGTTTTTAGTGTGCTTGAAATATTTTATAAACATATATAAACTTACAAGAGACTTTATGCTTAATATTTATAATTAAATATTCATATAACAATGTTTAAGAGAAGCAATCAAAAACCCTCAGTAATTTTCACAATTGCAAAAAAGAATACAATGAATTCAATAGGCTACTTGATTTGTTATGATTAGTTTTCTTTATGATGTCACTATCTACCGTGTTAGGGAAATCTATTTTTTTCGTGTAAGTCTTCCTTTCAAAAACTGTTACTCATGTTTGTCCTTTCTCAACTGTTTCCAACCAGAATCTACTGCTAAGTTTAACACCAAGTTCCTCAAAGTGGAGTATTCTCTGTTGCTATTTGGCTTATTCCAGGTTAAGTTCAATACTAAGTAACACTTAGAATCTAGCTTAATTTCTCTTGAATTTCCTTGATTATATACCAGGTCCATCTCTACTAAAAGAGTAATTTCATCTACCTTGATTGAACTTTATTTTTCCCTTTTTCTTTTCACTCTGTCGCCTGAACTAGACGCAGTGGCATCATCATAGCTCACTGCAATCTCAGACTTCTGAGCGCAAGCAGTTCTCCTCTGTCAGCTTCTCAAGTAGCTGCAACTATAGTCACATATAACCATGCATAGCTGGGTTTTTTTTTTGTTTGTTTCTTTGTTTTGTTTTTGTAGAGATGAGGTCTCACCCTCAGATTGTTTCTAGCTCCTGTCCTCTAGCAATCCTCCCTCCTCGGCCTCTCACAGTGTTAGGATTACAAGCATCAGCCACCATGCCTGCTGCTTTTTCCACCCTAAAGACATAAGATCCTACACTGTCAACAATGTTCCCTAATAAAGCGATAAAATTGTTAAGGAAGTAAACAGAAGGCTTGAGTACCTGAGAAAAAAATTGGAAATTTTCTCACATGGTAATTGTAAAAAACTACTAATGTTCAGTTTTGCAAAATGAAGAGTTTTAGAGATGGGTAGTGGTGACAGTTGAATACCAATATGATTGTACTTAACACCACTGAGCTCTACACTTAAAAATGGTAAGGTGGTAAATTGTATCTTATGTGTATTTTACCATAATAAAAAATGTGTTACTAAATTTTAATAAAGCAAAGAATGGCCATTATGGCTTAATTGTTCTAAGCTTCCCTTTCAATTGCATGAACCCTGAACAAGAAGCATCAGGACAAATCTGCTTCAAGAGTAGTGAGTCCATCTTTAGGAGATACTCAGGATGGGTGAAGAAAAATAATCTGAGCTTGACTACCATCAGCTGCCTGCAAAGGTAATTAAGGGACTGAGATTTATCAGTTCTCAACTTCTCCGAGTAAATCAAGGTCAGCTAATGCCTTAAGACAATAAAATAATAAATTAATAGGTACTTGAAGAAGGTGAAAGTGGTAAAGTACTGCCCAAAGAGCAACTCAGGTGAAGAATCAAGAAATCATAGAAAAACAATGTACATATATTCTATGGGCTGTGTATTGAAAGACAGAAGAAAGTTCCTCAGCATCAGCTAGCCAGACCCCTTATTCCAATGTTTATGTGACTGTAAAGCCCCCCCTTTTTATCACAACAAAACTCTTTCTTTCCACTACTTCCTGCTTTCCTTATACCTCACCCCCAGAAATTAGCTGCCAGCAAAACAAACTCTGCAAGTGAGTAGCCTGGGGACAATTATTTTATTGACTATACTCCAGGGCAGTGGTTTTCAAGTGTAGTCTCAGGATTAGTCCGACTGACATCAAACTGAAATCTTGTTAGAAAAGCAAATTCTTGGGCTGGGCACAGTGGCTCACTCCTGTAATCCTACACTTTGGGAGGCTGAGGCGGGTAGATTGCCTGAGCTCAGGAGTTCCAGACCAGCCTGAGCAAGAGCGAGACCCCATCTATAAAAATAGTCAACTATGGTGGCCAGCACCTGTAGTCCCAGCTACTTGGGAGGCTGAGGCAAGAGGATAACTTGAGCCCAAGAGTTTGAGGTTTCTGTGAGCTGTGAGCCCAGGGTACTGTACTCAAAAAAAGAAAAGAAAAGAAAATTCTTTGGCCCCACCCCAGCCCTGCATAATGGGAAACACTGAGGATGGGGCAAGTAATCTCTTTTACCATGCCCTAGATGATTCTGATGCAAGCTAAAATTGGAGAACCACTATACTTGGGAAGAGAAGTCTAAGAGTGTGTAGGGCTTGAGAACCCAAGCAGAAGCTTTGATTATCCGGGGACCTCAAAAACCGTTTAATTTGGCAATGTGATGATCCTCAATCTTCCAAAGAAATGCTTCCCAGAGAAATACAAGCTTGACTTTCTGTGACAAACCTCCAGGAAGAGATAGCTAAAATATTTTGAATGCAATTGCTAGATCCAGGTACTGTGATGAATGCATAGCCCATTGTGGTACCAATGATCTTGTTTAACAATGATAAAATTTAAATTTAGAAAGACTGAATTATTTGCCCTGGGTCATAAGATTGACAGGTGTTGGAGTGAGGATTCAAAGCCATGTAAGCAGACTCTACTGCATGGTTTGATTTGCTTGTCCTATGAAAAGGTCCCCTATAAAACACAGCTCTAGGCTGAAAGTTTCTGCTTGGACTTTACATTAGGGAGAATGAGGCTTAGAACTTTTTTGAGCGTTTTGAATTATCTGCAAAAGTTAGTGCTTGCTTGAGCTTTACAAGTGCACTTGTTGTCATTAGTTATCTTGATTTAGCTCCAGCATCCATAGTTTGTTTATTAATGTATCACTATTTGTGTTCTAGTAGTCTAATTTTATGGTGCCATGGAAATAAAAAATAGTACATAAAAAGATATGTGTATATAATATTGCATTGCTTTCTTTTGGTATTTGTTACTGAATTATAGCAATAATAAGTGTTTTTACAAGCAAAGAAAATTTAAAAACTGTTAAATGGATTTTCAAACAAAATATCAGGACAGTGATAATTGGAAATAAAAAGAACATAATTTATAAATGAAAAGGCAATAGTATATAGTATGTTAAAATAATAAAGTTGTAAATATAATTTTCCTGGAAATTTTTCTTCTTTGAGCTATATAAGTATTGCAAAAATTAATGTTTTGTAGTAAAAATAACAAAGGAGTCTGGGCGTAATGGCTCACGCCTGTAATCCTAGCACTCTGGGAGGCCAAGGCAGGTGGATTGTTTGAGTTCAACAGTTCCAGACTAGCCTGAGCAAGAGGGAGACCTCATCTCTACTAAAAATAGAAAAACTACCCAGGTGTTGTGGCAGATGCCTATAGTTTCAACTACACAGGAGGCTGAGGCAAGAGTATTGCTCCAGCCCAAGAATTTGAGGTTGCTGTGAACTATGATGCTACAGCACTCTTGAGCAACCAAGTGAGACTGTCTCAAAAAACAAACAGATAAACAAAAGAAAGTTCCACTTACACATGTATTATAAAAATTCCAAGACTTTAGACGCTTATTGGTCCTTTACATGAGCAAGTAATCTCTACCAATACGTATCATCGTACATGAGCAAAAGGCTGGGTAGACTTACCCAGCTTCATGTTCAGGAAGACCATTCAGGAGGTTTTTCTTTTTCTTTTTTTAATAAACTAGGTTTATTAGACATGGCTCCTTGTTTTGGTAAAATATTAAGGTCTAGTTATAATTACTGCTAAGTACTTCAAAATAGATCATGGTTTAAATATTAATAATTGACATGTCATATACCTCCCACATAGAAAGTGTTTATACATGCTTCACTTTTTAAACACGGATATTTACTGTCAAAAGTGTATGCATTATTAAAACCAAATAATACACAGTGAAAAATAATCAATACTGAAAGATTTGCACCTGCCAGGGGGTTTGGTGTTAGAAAAAGAGGAAATGACAACTAATCTCAATTTTTACTAAAACTGTTTATGTCTTCTCAAAAAATTCCTACCATGCAATTATTATAAAAATGCTTCATATTGAAAGAGTTAATAAATTAGTAACCCCCAAAGGATTAGGGAACACAAATGTAATATAATAAAAATATCATTTGATGGAAGAATGCATAAATTTTCCACTGTGCCAGCTAGATGAAGTGGGAAATACTCAGCTGCCTTCCTTGGGACAAACTCAAAACTTGGATTAGGTCTTTGAAATGAGCAGATGACCTCGGAATACAACGATTCAGTAGGCTTCGCTAACATTACCCCCACTTACCGTGGAACAAAAATCATTCAATTTGGAGAAACTACAGGTGAAAGTAAAATTTGACACTTGCAGAGATTCAGTTTTAGTTGGCTTTGTAATGTATTATCCAAAGCAAATTTACCTCTATCTTTAGGAGTAAAGATGACATCTGTCATGAAGCTTCTTACATTTTTTTGTCTGCTGTTTCCAGTGTCATATATCCGACATGCAATAACCTCCCTCTATAAAAATCTAATGTGAAGGAAAAGATTTTATTTACTTCAGCTCCCTGCATGACTATTTTTGACCTACTTGAAAATATACAAGACACACTATGCATACTTTTATTCTGACATTTCTGTTCTGACATTGCACATACCCTTTGAAGAATAAAATTATCTTTTATTATGTGTACATGCTCATCAGAAAATGAAAATTTAAAAATCAAAGTAGTCTCATTTTGTATGGATGCCTTATTGTCTGTTTCTGATGCCTAATAACATTTTATCTCACAAAGGTTTTTTTAAGGGCTAAGTGTTTAAATCCCAAAGCATTTGTTTTGCAATAGTCTTTGCTAGAATAAAAAAAATAGTGTTGATCAAGATGTTGTCTTAGTTGTTACTGACAGCTGTTAAAATGCTGCTAAAAATACAGCACCAACTACTGAAAAGCTAACTGATCCTGTGAAGTCCTAATGAGAAATTCTAAATGAGTTTTTCATCAAGTTCAACAAAGATTTAGGTTTCCCACACCTGACCCACTAGATTGTTTCACTATTTTGAGACTGTTACTGCACAAACTATCAGAGAAACAGCCTTGATGCATACCCTAATGAGCACACAAATCGGGCAGTTTAGCACAGTTATTTAAAGGTGATGAATTTTTTATTCTAAACCAAGAATGTATGAAAAAAGATGAGAAATTTAAAATGTCTTTATATTTATTAAAACATACTGTTCTAAGTTCCTCCCCCTTTTCAACTACTGTACATTATTTCTAAATTTAGAACATCAGTGTAGGCACAGTGAAATCTGATTTGCTTCTAATAATATGGCATACTAATTGTGATGCCTGTGCTGTTTGGTGCTCTGTCATCTCAAAATCTGGCCATAAAAATGTATTAAGTTTGTGTATTTTCTATTTAAAATGACTAAAAATGGAATTAAGATAGACAGGTGAATAAGTAGTTAGGTAAACAAATACTGACATGAATTTGGTTAATGAATAACCAAAGCTAATAAAAATATTCCAAGTAGTCTAGGAAATTGAGTTTGGGCTATTTTGGATATTCACAAAAACCCTGATATGTTTCGTATTTATCTTCTGGTCCACATTTTCTTATTTGCTTGCAGTGTTTATAAACTGTAACATGTGTGTTTTGCAATAAACAAAGAAGTTTTATCTTACATTATTCCCCTATTCATCTTTTCTCTCCAACACCCCCCTCCTTTCTTGACTCTTCCTATCTTTCTCAACTCTTTCCAACAGCTGGTGAGAAGCAGAAAAAAAAAGAAAAATCCCAGCTTTTTAGAAAGAAAAAAAGCCAGCATGCTAGGCTTATTAATAAACTTAACCAGGACCAAATGCTTAACCTTTAACTTTTAAAAACTGTAGAATACAATTAAATTATATGATACATAATGGTCTTTATCCTCCTGTCAGAAAGTAAAAATATAAAGGAGGGATGTGATATATTTCAAAATATGTTCAATTTTTTTCCTTTGCTTTGGAGTTTAGAGCTTAAACAACCTCAGCCACCCCACCCCCACCCTGCCAACTGAGTGTCAGTGGTTGAGGAAATGGAATTAGAAGCAGGGAACTAAGGGGTGGGTCTCCTAAAGCCGAAAGCTAGGGAGGATTTTTCCAACACAAACTTAGATGATATTAGGCTTTGTATCTGCAGTTACATAATAGAGGATGTGATGTCACACATGTAAATTGCAAATGCTGAGTCGTGCACTTCACTGTGGCAAACCTCAGGGAGTTTGACACTAATGGGATGGGGGAGGGAGGTGTCCCAAGGTTCTATAACTGTGAATAGAGGGTGAACAGTTGTCAAAGGAGAGACGTCTGATGCTGCTTCAAGCTTCAGGGTATAGGTGACAGCTATATAGGTGACAAAGTTTAAGTCCTTTACTGTGCTTCTCTTTTCTGAATTTTTATTTTTCTTAAGAGATATTCATCCTTTTCTAAAGAAAAAAAAATACACTTATCTAAAAGGATGAAAAGAACAAACTTTGTGAAAAGATGCTTTTTAAAAAAGCAAGTATTGGGTGGCACCTGTGGCTCAAAGGAGTAAGGCACCCGCCCCATATGCTGGAGGTGGCGGGTTCAAACTCAGCCCCAGCCAAAAACCACAAAAAAAAAAAAAGAAAAGAAAGAAAGAAAGAAAAGGCAAGTATTGATATTGCTAAACACATGTTTTTAAAGTTGATAGAGCTCTTTATAAAAAGGTATTGGAATTAAGAGTATTTCTAACAACCTAAAAACCCTGCATCCTCTTCTTTGATGGGGTCTCTCTGAGGCATTACTTGCAAAGTGATTCCAAGTAAAATCAGCTTCTTTTTAGATGGGGGAAGATTCTGATCTTATCCTGAAGATGTTCTTTCAGGGTGCCAGGGGACCACCTTTCATCTTATAGCCAGCAAAGGAAAATAAATAGAAAGGGGGTCCTGAGGGAAACGTAATTATTCACACATTTGGACAAATATCTAAATACCCAGATATCAAAAAGCAAAGAAAAAATTGCCTAATGATAATTGCAAGATCACCTACGCCTCTCCCAAGGGAGAAAGAGGGCTTGATGACACCATATAAAAGGGCATGTGGACCCCCTGCACACGCTAGTTTGGTGTGAAAAGTTTCAAAAGAATATCTATATCTGCTTCAAAATCCAATCTTAGCCCTATGATACCAAACTGTTTCAAAAGCAGTGAAGATGAAAATTTGAGACTAGTTTTTTATGTCAAATGGACAAGAAAAATACAGGAAGAAATCCACATTTCTGAAATGTTGCAGTTAAAATAACCACTGTACACTATAGTTGATTAAGTTGTATATAATTAAAATCATTATTTAAAGGAGCGTTGAGACTGCCCAGGTTAACAACTTTCCTGGTATATAACCCTAAAAACCCTGCATCCTCTTCTTTGATGCAGGGTCTTCTTGATCCTTCCTCCGTTACAAATAATAAATGCTTAATTTATCAATTTTGCAAACAGAATTTACATTATATAGGTCACTGTAAGTGGGTATTTTATCCAAAATTTTTTTATGAAAACTTTTCAAACATACAAAAATTGAAGGAATTTTACAATGAACACCTGTATATCCACCACCTACATTCTACCAATTTTATTGTATGATATGCATGTTTTGTCACATATCTATCCATTCTTGCATCCATTTATCAATCCATCAATGTCAATTTATCTTATTTTTGAC
Organism: Arctocebus calabarensis; assembly: GCA_963573935.1. Taxonomy (NCBI): domain Eukaryota; kingdom Metazoa; phylum Chordata; class Mammalia; order Primates; family Lorisidae; genus Arctocebus; species Arctocebus calabarensis. The sequence goes on from CAUYON010172255.1 coordinate 17,145, forward strand.
ACATTTCCAAATTCAGTCTGCAGACAAAAGTAAGCTTCTAATGTTTCTTTTCAAAGCTCACCGAACATACTATATATTAAGTTAATTTTGAAAATAAGTCACATAAATATTTTCATCTCACCTAAGATATATAAATATTTTCATCTCACCTAAGATATACCTTAAGAACTTCACATATACTAATCTAGAAGCCTCTCCTATAAATAAGAAGCAGACAAAAGGTTGTTTTGTAGGGTCCAAAAATGCTACCTTGAGCTATCTAAGACTGAGTAGTGCCCATAATGAGTGCAACGGGAAGCTCAGTATTCGGGCAGCCGGAATGTGGTTGGAGAAAGGCAGTGATTAACAGCGCAGCTCTGTGTTTAACGCGGTTCTGTGTGGGAAGGGATTAGCAACTTTCACAGCTATTTAGGAAGAAAAAGGGAAAGAACCAGCAGGAAAAGGAGGCCAATAGAGCCGGTAGAAAAAGGAGTGTTAAGCCAGAAAAGGGGTGTGTGGGGTCAGTTTGCGGTGTTTAACTGAGTTACAAAGAACAACAAGCCGAGGAGCCTGTACGTGGAGGTGACACTCACAATTCGTCCCCCGGACCCCCATCTTCCCTCTAAGGGTATGGGTGAGGGTGCGGTAGGACAGTCTGGGGCAGAAACGTTCTCTCGCACACCCGTGAGTGCGCGTGAACACGCGCGTGCACAGACGCACACACATCCCCCGATGGGGGTGATCTGCGCGGCTGGGGGTGGGGGCGTGGGACTTGGGGAGAGTCCTGGGTGAGGAGGCGGTCGGCGGCTCCGCAGAACAGCGGGCGCGGGAGAATCCCGGGATCTCGGACCGCGGGTCCATCCTTCGCCCCCCGCCGCGTGCCCGCGCTCCCGCGCGCCCGCGTCGCCGGCCGCCCGCCGGGCCGGGTCTCCCCCCTTTCACTTTCGCGTCTGCGTAGGTGTCAGCCCCGGCTGGCGCGAGGGCGCGGGGGCGCGCGAAGCGACGCGGGGGCGCGCGGCGCGGGGAGCGCTGCGGGGGAGGGGTCCTGGCGCTCGGCCCCTTCCCCGGCTCGCCCAGCGGAGCCGCCGTCAGAGCGAGGGGACCGGTCACGGCCGCCGCTCCGTACCACTCTCCCTACACGCCCCCGCGCACCGACTCCGGGTCCCTCCTCGCGCCCCCCTACGGTGGGGGTGGGGCAGAGGCGCGGCCAGCCGGCGAGAGGCGGGGAGAGGCGCAGCCTCCCAGGGTGGGCAGCCGGGGAGCAGGAGAAGAAACTTTTCCCTCCCGCCCCCTCCGCGTGGTCCCCGGTCCTCTCCTCCCCCCGCGGGTGGGAGCTGCACCTGAGGCCGGCGCGAGGTCAGGGCGGGACTTTGAGGGCGGGCTGGAGGGGTGCGTGCATTTGGGTTCCGTTTTCCATCGGCTTCCTTGCTGTCAGCGGCCCGGGTGGGAGCGTGGCCACAGGCACCCCATCCCCGTTTCCCACCGGCGGGTATCTAGACGCGGTGCTGCCTCCTCTTGCTAGAGAGGGTGTGACCCGGAGAGGGGGCCGCGGCGCAGCGGGCTCCCCCTGAGGCCACCCCTTCGCACACACGCTCGGCCGGCTGAGCTGTCACCGGCTACCCCGCCGGGGGAGGGGGCGCGGAGAGAGGCGCTGCGGGGCGGCCGGCGCGGGATCCTCCCGCCGGACTTCGCTGCTCCCAGGACCACGGTCGTCAACGCCGGGCGGGCCAGTGCAGCGGGAGAGGGGCTCGCCCGAGGCCAGGCCGCCGCAGGGGGCGGACGGGTGTCCGCGGCCCCCTCCGGGCGATTTGGCGCCTCTGCCTCGCCGCCTCCTGCGGGCTAACACTATTGCTCTACCCACCGTCAGTAGGGCGACTGCCAGGATTATCATCTTCTCCATCCTCACCGCTGATCAGCTAATATTGGTCTTGCCGGTGGCGGCGGCAGCGGCGGCGGCGGCGGCGGGAGTCTCGCTGTCTCCTCCCCCCGCCCTAGCCTCCCCACCATGTCCTAGAAAAGGTGAGTGCAGCGACAGTCACTTTGCGCTGACAGCTGTGAGAGGGGGCTCCGGAGAGTGCAGGGGCGGCCCTGGGGAAGGCAGAGTCCGCGCTGAGGGTGCAGGGCGCGCGTAGGTGAACAGAGGAGGGCTGCCGGCAGGACGAGAGGTGCCGGCTGGGCTGCCGCGGGGCAGGGGCGCCTGGTGACGGGAGGGCGACCGCTGCGGCTGCCCCTGCGCGGTTCTAACCTAGATTTTGCAAGAAGCTAAGATTCAGGGCAAGACCATCCCTCCCCAAAGGAGGCAAAAACTTAGTAAAAGAGACACGTCCATTCCTTTAATAATGAATAATTCGGCAACGCAGGCTGAGCCGCCGGCGCGTGTACCCAAGCGCTAGGTCCGGGACTCCCCCTGCTCCTGCCTGCCGCCCGCGCTCGGCTGGGGTGCGATCGGTGCCCGACTGTTGGCCGGCCCCGGCGAGTGCGCATGACGGTGGCCCCACGGGAAAGTTGGGGCACTCAGCGGAGAGTCCTGGCCGCAGGGACGCCGGGGCCCGCTCCGTGCCCGCGACTGTGGAGCACTAGAGTCGGTAGTCGGGACCAGCTTGCCCGCCCCGCCGCTGTCGCCCCTATCGCCGGGAGTTCCCTACTGGAGCGGCTGAGAGTTCGACTCTCCCTAGGTTCCGGGTCGGGAATCCCGAAGCTTAACTAACTGTAAGGAGAGGAGGGGCCTTTGGGCACCGGGCGTCCCTCCCTCCCGCCACCCAGGGCTTGGCGGGCGCAGAGCGAGGGTGAGGCGAAGGGCTGCACAGCTGCCGCCGCCGCCGGGCTGCGGGTTGCCGAGGGCCGGGGGACCAGATTTAGGTGTGTACGTCACTGCTGCTGACTCCAGGCCAGCCCGGAGCTTGAAACGAGCCTCATACACTGAGCCTAAAAAGTCCTTAGACATCAAAGTTAAGAGACCCATCCTTCTGCTTAGTAACTGCAGCATTCGGGTGGGCGGGAGGAGAATCGAGGTGGGGGCGGTTGGAGGGAAACCGAAATTTCTTCGTGCAGACACCGATCCTTAGAAAACAGTTTGATTCTTCCTCTCTCCTGTCTGTCCTAATTATAGCCCCCCCCCCCAGACACCCATTATAAAGTGAATATCCTCGATGGTAAGCGTTCTTTCAAATTGAACTAGTGGAAAAATCCAATGCTAAAGTACTAAGTACAGTAACAAAATTGTAGGGAAGGAGAGTAGCAGTTCTTGACCCTAGCACTCTTTTAAAATTATTTTTATTTATTTACTTTGGTGCTGGGGTGTTATGGGGTGGGGGGAAGACTGTGTTTAAAGGGCTTTACCTGCACAGTTAAAACAAGGAAATTCAAACCGAGTGGGGACCGATTCTCTTGCTAGCTGGCAGCAGAGGCTGCGGCTGCTCTGCTGAGGGGTAACTTCGGAGACAGGGGAAAGGGGCGGAGAGGAACCTCAAAGGTCGGGTTTAGCAGAATCTCCCCCCGAGCGCGGTGGGCAGTGCTGGGGTCTGGGCTGCCGCCCACCTGGAGCTGCAGGTGGAGAGCGTGAGGGGACAACACTTGTTCCGCGTCACCACACTTTTCACCTCTCCAGATATCCCGGGGTCACCCAGGAGCAGAGCAGGGTGGGCGTGAGCAAGTTTGTGGCGGTTGAGCAAGGAAAGGCGGGGGCAGCGTGCGGGAGGCACCTGGTGTCGTAGCCACCGCCTAGCGCCCCAAGCGCTAGCCGCCGCTGCGGCTTTAAGGAAGCTGCCGAGTCCAGGCTGTGTCGCAGCAACTTTGTATCAGTCATGTCGCCCGCCTGGTGACTGACAGCCGGGATTGTCCAATAAGAAGCCCGCCTGACCCGTGCGGCGTGGAGCCTTGCTTCCCTCCGGGCCAATGGGAAGGGCTTAGGGCAACCTGAACTTTATCTGGACATGTGACCCGCTTTTAAAAGGGCCGGCCCTCCAGCTGGCCCACTCCCCCTCCGGGCTTTCGCCCGCCCTCTCTCCCTCCCTTTTTTGCTCGCTCTGGCCCTGCCCCTGCCCCCTCCCCTCAGCCCCTCCGCGCCCGGGGTGTCATTGGGCCCGAGAGACGCTAGCCAACTTCAGGCTGTTCAGAGGAAGCCCGTGCAGTCACCTGGGTGCAAGAGCGTTGCTGCCTCGGGCTCTCCCGTTGCAGGGAGAGCGGCACTTGCTGGCCTGGATGTGGTTGGATTTAGGGGGGCTCCGCAGCAGGGGTGTCGTGGCGGTGGCAAGTGCTGCAACAGGTAGACGGCGAGAGACGGACCCCGGCCGAGGCAGGTGTGTAGGGGTGCGCGGCGGGGCACCGCTTGTCCTGCTCGGCGTGCGGCCGAGGCGCGGGAGCGTGCACTTTGCAGGGAGAAGTGGCTGCGTAATCCGGAGGCACAGTCAGTATGGTGCTGTGTGCTTGTTGTTTTGTTTTGGTTTTCCACTTTCCTCCCCCCTCTTCTTTGGCCGCCAGAAGACTATTTTGGGAAAGTTTGGCCACTTTGGATAAATGCCCTCTGAAGAGCAGCTTTTAACTGCCTTTGGCAGTGGGAGGTCTACCACCCTTCCCTTTCCCCAAAGATGAATTTTGGATCGCTTTCCTTGTACAATTTTAAAAGGACGTCTGAATATTATTTCTTTCCTCTATCAATTGCGGAAGCTTCCAAATCTCAGCTGGAGGTGTAGCAGAAAAGGGCAGTTGAAGGAGATATAGATTCTACTAGATCCCGGATGAAAGGGGCTCTGGAAATTCGTGCACTTAACGTTCCCCACTATTCACGAAACTCTGGAGAGAGGCTTCGCTTCCCATGGCATCAATTAGAATTCTAAGGGCAGGGGAGAAGCGAGCGATAAAGCTTCTTTTGGTCGCATCCTTATCCTACTACTGAATTTTAGGTGCGTGGCTTTACCTACTGAATTTAAAAAGACCAGGTTTAAATCATAATGGCTTATTGCACCATTACTTAATTATAACATAGGAGTTAGGAAAACTTTTATTACCAGACAAGCTTTGGAAACCGCCGAATTTTAAATGCACCACATTGCTACTTAACATTTTCTATTGCCATTTTTTAGCTGCGGTTATTGATGATATTTACATGGTAATGATAACAGCATTCTCTATCTTTAAAGTCCTGCTGGGAAGTTTTAATTTTATGTTTGACATCATGACAGCCTATCTTGGAAATGCTTGAGGAGAGACGTTTTAAATAATCAAAAGTGGAGCTTTTTCCTTTAAGGGAGACATAGTTTTGTTTGGGGATTTTTGGAAAGGGCAGGTGGCTCAGTAAATTGGGTGAGTGAATAAAAATCAGGTGTGCTCAGTTCTAACTGGTTTTCCTGCTCTCCTAGGTGACCTTGGGCAGATTTCTATCATTTACCCCATCTATCACAGGAAAACATAATAGTTCTGTAGTGGGGAATGACAAAAAAGAGTCACTTACAGTGAACTTTTACAACTATGGAGCCTAATGATGGTTGTGAAATTCTTTAGCCTTAGTCTTTAGAGTGCCCTGAGATAGTAAAATAACTAGAAAATGATGCCTTTAAAATGAGACCATGTTTTGGGGGGATATTAAAAGTGAAAGTGTTTTCAGATAAAATACAGATTTGCAAGGATGTTTAATTTTCTTTTTTTAAAAAGGCTACTTCCTTATGGAAAAGGGCAATTTAGCACAGATTGTAAAACATGAAAGTGTTTGAGCATGCATATGACTGAAAGTAGTACCCCAATCCCTGCATTTCTGTACTCTTGTGAATTTCCTTCATATTTTACTTGGAGGCTATTTGCATGGAAATTAAAAGTTCATAATGGTTTTTGCCTTTGTCCCAAGAAAATCTCTGATATAGTTTCCATTGTGAGGCAGACGAGCTGATTTTACCTTAGCTAGATTTGTATACCACTGTTTGACTTTATACTTTCGTCACAAAACTTTCCCTTTACCCTCTGGATATTAAGTTCTGTAAGGATCATATTCATAAAGTAGTAATTCCACTATTCACTAGTAGATTCAGGTTGATTGAAATCCTGCTTATGCTGTGGTCATTATGCCAGTTCTGAAAAGATAACCTCAATGTCCAGGACAACATGGGAAATAAATTCCTAACCGGATCCATTTGTTTACAGAAAAGACTAATTAAAAATAATAGGGAGACTTTAACAAAATATTTCAATAATACAATTTTTAAAAATCTGATGTTAAAAATCTTTGCAGTGGAAGCCAAGAAGATGCTAAATATTTGTCCTCTCTGTTCTTTTGTTTGTTGCCTGCCTTTATTTCCTTTGTGGAGAAAGGTGCCTTAGATTGACAATACTTTAAACAAAGCTAATTTAGATTTCAGAAAAGCCTTTTGCAAATTAATGATAGCCTGTCAATAATGTGGTGAGATACAGGCTGTTTTATGTTAAGAGAGTTTGCAGCTAGTCAAATAGGACTTGGAAAGTTGTGATCAGCTGTATGCTGTTACTGATAAGGTGTTTCCTTGTAGCGTGCTTTCAGATTTTTCAGATTGTTTTTGGCATCCACCACCTCCCCGTGAGTTCTCTTCATATAGCCTCATGGAGCTGGGATATGGTATATGCGTAAGGTCGGAGTGCTGAACAGTGACTCTCAGCATCTTAGCAGGTGTTCTGTGAAAAAAGGGTGCAGCGGCCAAATTATTTAGGGTATGCTGGATTAAAAGTAAACTGGTTTCTGCCCTCGGAGAGGGCTTTAGCATGTATATTTACACTGTGAAACTTCACAAACGTAATGAGTAATAACTATTCCCAAAAGGTAATTAATTTGGAGGATGGATTTTTTTGAGTGGGATCTGGATGGTTTTCTCCTTCAGGCTCAAAGGGAGAGCTCTGTAGCCCTGGTAAAGGAGAGGAAGTGAGGCTATAGCCCCGTGAGTAAAGAAGAGTGGGCTAATAGAGGGAAGCCCCTCCTTGGTAAGGAGACCGAGCAAGAGTAACTTGCGGGCATTTGGGTAGATGTTTGTGCAGCGGGACAAGAGAGGAAAGGTGAGTTTGGGTCTTTGTGGGGTGAGATGCACAGAAGGTGTTCTGTTTTAAGAATGAGCAGACATGTTCCCTGTGGTGTTTAATGAATTTGGACCTGACCATTTATATCTCAGCTACATATTCATTCATTTTTGATATGGGGAGGACAGAATATTCTTAGGTACAAGTAGAAGCTGCGCATAATATCTACTGACATATTTTAATCCATAACTGTAAGTGAATGGTTTTTAGTGAAGTAGAAGAGGCTAGTATTCGCAATTTAGGTCCCAATTCCCTGTTTGGGTTTTTGTTTTTGGTTTTTCATTCTCTTTCTTCCAACTATTACTTGATTTTCATCCACACCAAATTTTTTGGCTGCAATAAACAGATAAGCCCCTGAACCTTAGGATTGTGATTTATTTTCTCTAGTTTTATGATTGATTTTTGATTAGGAATTCATAGGTGAATGTCTTTTAGGTAAAAGTAGGCTACATAATTAGTAAATTTTAATGTTCACAAATTGATTATATTATTAAACTAGTTAAAAAATGTTTAATTGTGATAAGCTGTCCATTTGGGATAAAGTAGTGAAATTAATAGTTTCTGCCTTCTCAGAACATAAAAATCTAATGTAGAATTCAGAAAGGTAAAAGGTAAGAAAAATATTTGACCATCAGGGCATTAACTTTCATTATCAAGTCTTGTGATATCTAGTGCCAGTTTATTTAGTAGAACCCTTATTTTATTTTTTACTGTTACATAATATAAGTTATGTAGCAAAAGGACTTCCTAGTCTCTTTCCCTTAATTGAGAGGAATGTAGTGAAAATTGAGGTCTTGAGTAGTAAGGGAGGGGGAGGTGAGAGTCCTGAGGTCCTGCTTATGTACCGAATGGAAGAATGGCATCTTTTAGATTGGGACCTTTATTGGGTCTTGTTTCCTGACTTGAAAAGTTTAGAAAAATGGCCAGGCACAGTGGCTCAGGCCTGCAAGCCTAGCATTGTGGGAGGCCAACGTGGGTGGATTGAGCCCAGGAGTTCAAGACCAGCCTGAGCAAGAGTGAGACCTTGTCTCTACTAAAAATAGAAAAACTAGCCAGGCTTTGTGGCAGATGCCTTTAGCCCCAGCTATTTGGGAGGCTGAGGCAAGAGGATTGCTTGAGCCCAAGATTTGAGGTTGCTGTGAGCTATAAGGCTAAGGTACTCCTACCTAGGGTAACAGAATGAGACTGTCTCAAAAAAGAAGAAAAAAAGAAAAGTTTAGAAAAATACATATTTTAGGCATTTTAAAATGCTAAAATGTACAAATAAATTTTACTGAAAATGACTTATTTTCATGTAAGTTATGTTTCTTTAGAGTAGTGGTTCTCAACCAGGGGTGATTTTGTCCCTCCAAAGCATTAGGTAACATCTGGAGACATTTTTGGTTGTCACAACTGGGGAGGGGAATGCTACTGGCATGTAGTGGATAGGGGTCAGAGACGTGTAGGTAGACCTTCACAACTAAGAATTACTGGGGCCAAAGTATCAGTAGTGCCACAGTTAAGACACCCTGGTGTAGAGAGAGCTCTGGGACAAAAGTCCACCTGTGATGCTTAGCTGTGTGGCTAGTGCCTCTGTTTCCTCACTTATTGTTACTTATGTAATACTTTTACCAGTCGTATAGGATTATAAAGATAAATGAGTTAATAAAATATGTAAAAAATATGTAAAATATGTATATAAAACAACCTTGTAGACTGCTTGAGGATGGGGACTGTGCCTGTTCTGTTCATTCCTACAGATTCAGTGACTTGTCTTAAGCCCAGATATAGCAAGCCCTTGGTAAATATTGTTGAATGAATGCATACTTAAATTTCCACACCCCTCTCAAACTTCATTTGCTATTGAGTAAAAGTGTCCGGTTGTTGGGAGTCATTTTGGCAAAGATGCCGTTAGCTCAGTCAGTGTGCACGTCAGAGTCCTTGCCAGGATTGCAATACAGGGAAGAGTCCTGACATCCCTGAGTAGTCACACAGTCCCTCTCAGTTGTGCACCACCCGATCAGGATATATAAATCTTTACTTCTTAGAGACATTAAATTATCTTCATCATTAATCTTACCTGAAAAAAGTCCTATTATTTTTAAAATAATGCCTTAATTATTTTTCCCTGTGATAATTCACCTGGTAAGTTTATTTTTGGAAATGGTAACTTCATTTGCATTCTCATATCATTTTTAAGAAGGCCATGGACAGCAGCTTCCATATGCTGGAAAGACTCCAGAGTCTCCAGAAGATTTAGTTTTAAAACCCAGCTCTGTCACTTACTGTGTCTTTGACTTTGAACAAATCACCCACCTCCCTAAAGTCTTCTGTTTCCTCCTTTGCCTGCTTCATCAATTCCCAAGATTACTTTAGATATTAAGTAAGTTAGAATCTATAATTATTCTTTGCAAATTCTAAAGGTTGTGTTGTAGCAAGCATATTACTTTCATTTAGCTACAGAACAATTTTATAGCATTGCTTCTCTTACTGTGGCATCTGGACACGTCAATACTCTGTTGTCAGCAAATAAGAAGGTAACAGTTTTAATTTTAACTACAGATACTGCTTAATATAGGTAAGCAGTATCAGCTTAGCAATACAATTTAGCTTAGCAATACAATTTAGAATGTCTTTTAGAGTAATATTGCTATAACTGACTCTAATTTTTAATATAAATTTATTTGTTAGCTATGGAGACCAAAGGCTACCACAATCTCCCTGAAGGTCTAGATATGGAAAGACGGTGGGGTCAAGTTTCTCAGACCATGGAGCATTCTTCTCTGGGACCTACAGAGAAAACCAATGAGAATAACTACATGGAGGTTGTCAATGTAAGCTGTGTTTCCGGTGCTATTCCAAACAACAGTATGCAAGGAAGCAGCAAAGAAAAACATGAACTACTCCCTTGCCTTCAGCAAGACAGTAATCGGTCTGGGATTCTAACATCTGACATTAAAACTGAGCTGGAATCTAAGGAACTTTCAGCAACTGTAGCTGAGTCCATGGGTTTATACATGGATTCTGTAAGAGATGCTGACTACCCCTACGATCAGCAGAACCAGCAAGGAAGCATGAGTCCAGCTAAGATTTATCAGAACGTTGAACAGCTGGTGAAATTCTACAGAGAAAATGGTCATCGTCCTTCCACCCTGAGTAGTGTGAGCAGGCCCTTGAGATCGTTCGTGTCTGACTCTGGGAGCTCCGTGAATGGCGGGGTGATGCGCACCTTGGTTAAAAGCCCTATCATGTGTCATGAGAAAAGCCCATCTGTTTGCAGCCCTGCTGGAATCAACTCCGTGTCCTCCACCACAGCCAGCTTTGGCAGTTTTCCAGCGCACAGCCCTGTCACCCAGGGGACTCCTCTGACATGTTCTCCTAATGTTGAAAATCGAGGCTCCAGGTCTCACAGCCCTGCACACGCTAGCAACGTCGGCTCTCCCCTCTCAAGTCCATTAAGTAGCATGAAATCCCCCATTTCCAGCCCTCCGAGTCACTGCAGTGTAAAATCTCCAGTCTCCAGTCCTAATAACGTCACTCTGAGATCCTCCGTGTCTAGCCCTGCAAACATCAACAACTCAAGGTGCTCTGTTTCCAGCCCTTCCAACACCAACAACAGATCCACGCTTTCCAGTCCGGCAGCCAGTACTGTGGGATCTATCTGTAGCCCCGTAAACAATGCCTTCAGCTATGCTGCTTCTGGCACCTCTGCTGGATCCAGCATAAGCCGGGATGTGGTTCCCAGTCCGGACACACATGAGAAGGGTGCTCAGGAGCTCCCCTTTCCGAAGACTGAGGAAGTAGAGAGTGCCATCTCCAATGGTGTGACTGGCCAACTTGACATTGTCCAGTACATAAAACCAGAACCAGACGGAGCTTTTAGCAGCTCATGTCTCGGAGGAAATAGCAAAATACACTCTGATTCCCCTTTCTCAGTCCCCATAAAACAAGAGTCAACCAAGCATTCATGTTCAGGCGCCTCGTTTAAAGGGAATCCAACAGTAAACCCATTTCCATTTATGGATGGCTCGTATTTTTCCTTTATGGATGATAAAGATTATTATTCCCTATCAGGAATTTTAGGACCACCTGTGCCAGGCTTTGATGGTAACTGTGAAGGCAGTGGGTTCCCGATGGGGATTAAACAGGAACCCGATGATGGGAGCTATTACCCCGAGGCCAGCATCCCGTCATCGGCCATTGTTGGTGTGAATTCAGGTGGGCAGTCCTTTCACTACAGGATTGGTGCTCAAGGGACAATATCTCTGTCACGATCAGCTAGAGACCAATCTTTCCAACACCTGAGTTCCTTTCCTCCTGTCAACACTTTAGTGGAGTCGTGGAAATCACATGGAGATCTGTCATCTAGAAGAAGTGATGGCTATCCGGTCTTAGAATACATTCCAGAAAGCGTATCAAGGTAAGTCGGACTCTTCTCTTCTTTTGGAAAATCATGGCTCTGTGAAATGCCGAAGGCAAGCGTTATCTTTAACAGTTGATACATTTAAACACGTTTCAGCCTACTGTTTTATTTTTGCTTTAAGGCTGGTCATTTAATGCTCCTCCCTTGCCTTGATGTAATGTTACATTTTTTTGATTAATGTTATCTTTTTTGAAGTAGAGGAACAAGAAATTATTAAAATCTCCTAGAAAACATCTGTGTTGACTTGGACCGGGCACACATGTATAGTTATCTCCCCCAACTCTTCATTGCCTATTTTCGGTGTTTGGAAAACGTTTATTATTTTTTTTTTTTTCCTGCCAGTTACTGTATTTACTTTAGCAGACTAGTGCCAGATTTTTTTTTCTTATAAGCTATTTTCTGGTTCACTAAAATTGCTTTAAATTAGTGTATTTGTGGTCTTAGTCTTCTTTTTCTTAGCTTTATTAATCACTTCATGGGTTGTGAAAAATAAAATTGGATTCCAAATCTGTTACCCACAAGCTTCCCTCCCTCCTGTCCTTTTCTAGGTAGGTTAATTATATGAAAGTTGTGGTTTTCAGTACAAATAAATCATTTCCTTAACTGAGGGCTTTTAAAGACTCAGCACATCTAAAATTACTAAGTGGACAGTCTCACTTTCTTATTCATATTGGAAGTGAGATATGTCACAGCAGTTTTGAATTGGGGTATTTATAACATTTCAGATCTGCAAGAAGGCATACTTTACTGTAAAATATCCCTGGCTTTTCTCGTTGCAGATAGCATGTTGTATATATTTAGAAAAAGACAAGGAAGAGGTTTTAGATATGACGTTCAAGGGTGGTTCTAAGTTATACAGTGAATACTTGCATTGGACTTTGCTTCAGTACTGTTTTTATTACATGGTTGTGATAAATGATCCCTTTATGAAATATGGAGTGGATTTTGTAGATACAGTTTATTCCTTTGGCATCTAGCAATGTGTGGCTATTTTTCTTTATTTCCTTAAAAATTTATTGTAGGAGAAATGTGTCCGTCCCACCCATCCCATTAACAGGATGTAGGCCTTGCATGTGTTCCTGGATCTTTGTCTTATTCTGTTTTTTTTTCCCCCCAAACCAAAAGCAAAAACCTTAATTAAAAACCTTATTGTGTGCATTCTTTCCATTTTCACAGACTCAACCCTTGCTTTCCTTGCTTTTGTGGAAGCAAATACTCCATAAACTTCTCCATAATGTGAGTTCTTCAGTCATATTTTAATGAACATGATGAATTCTTACATTCTCAACTCCAGCAGGAGTCATGAGATACCACGACTGCCACCAGAAGCAAACTCAGCATGTGTTTTACTGCATGTGCTTTGCCTTACTTATAGAGAAGGACGTTTTTGCGTGTAATGTGGGTATTTTTATAACTGATGTTTTTAGTGAGTTAGTATATAGCCTGGGATTTAGGAGAATGACTGGTTGAAATCTCACGTCTGCTGGGTAATTGCTACAGAGCCCCTGGGTCCCTCTCCTTCCTTCTCTCTCTAGGCTTTAGTTTTCTCCAATGTATAAAGCGATTGGATAGTTTCCATCTCAAAGGTAGTTAAGACACTTTAAACGAGTTAATTTAGGAGAAGTACCTTGGTGTCTCCTATTATGTCAGTGTGCTTTATAGCTACTAAATGGTTTCAATCTTTAGTTTCTGCTTTTTTGTTTTCTTTTTCTTCATTCTATGAAATGCCACAACATTTTTTGCAGAAACATTTAAATATGGGAATAAGTACTTGATAATTTCTTATAATGAAACTGATTTCTTTTTTCTTAATGGTTAGGCACTCTACCTTTGCCACTACCCTTCTGTTTCTGCTCTTGTTTGGAAAACTATTGCTTTGGATAATAATTCTGGAAGACACATTAGAGTTACAGTAGCTAAAATCATTAATTATCTGTTATATTTGTTCTATATCCTGTTTCCACTACTTTATTTGTAGTTTTCATGCTCAACTTATGAAACCTTCCTTGATGGCCCAATGACTCGTCCATAGCTTCAGATATGTTCATGTGAATCAGTGACCGTGGCGTTTGACGCATTTGTGGGCCCTGAGGGTGTGGTGTTTCCTCTTAGTATACAGTCCAAAATGCTTTCTATGTACTATTTGTGAGTAATTGTCTTCGTGTACTCAGAGCGAACCCTAGCCCTGCACACTGAATGCAGAAGTAGATAGGAAAATCTGCTGTCTTCTATTAAGTGAGACAGTAGACTAGCAAAAAATATAATCAAGTGCCACCCTTCTTGCCAAAGTTTTTTATTTAGGGAAATAAATTTTTTTCATAACCATGCAACGACTATTTTCAAATGATGTAAAATATTTTAATTTCTAATTTAATTTAAACTAATTTAATACCACATTTAGCTTTTACTATGGCAGCTATCAAGCGCTTTCACTCCCTTAAACCCTGGGATCCTGACTACTTTTTAGGAGTGCTTTTTAGAAAAAGCATGCTGAGACCCTCCCATTGAGAACTGGTGGTCTATTCTCTACACCCTTTGGAAGTGAGGGTAGTACATTATTTGTGTTAGCCTTACGAAGTATTATTCCGAGGAAGGAGTAGCCTACTCAAGTAAGAAAAGTGATTCTCACCTAGATTAATTTAATGTGATAAATGAGGAATGGCTAAGAGGGTGTGTTGTCTTTATTTCAGTTTAGGGGCATTCTGTGAGAGTGGTGATGAGAGTCATCTGTTAATAATTTGCAGTGAATGAATTGTCTGAGCGCCAGATCGTAAAGTAAATTATGACAAAGCTAAATGTAAAGCCCGCAGAATGGATGCTCGACTTAGTTGTGTCATGTGTATTAGATTTGCCCTGTCACCTTGAAGACACAAACTGAACTTTGGGGAGTCACAACTTCTCTCTGTCTCGGTTTCTTCATTTTATTTTATTTTTATTTTGTATTTATTTTTTGAGATAGAGTCTCACTCGGTCACCCTGGGTAGAGTGCTGTGGCATCATGGCTCACAGCCACCTCAAGCTTTTGGGCTCCAGTGATCCTCCTGCCTCTGCCTCCCTGAGTAGCTGGGACTGTAGACACCCACCACCATGCCTGGCTAATTTTTCGGAGAGACGAGTTTTCCTCTTGCTCAGGCTAGTCTTGAACTACCGAGCTCAAAGGATCCAGCCACCTTAGCCTCCCAGTGTGCCAGGATTCCAGGTGTGAGCCCCTGTTCATAGCTAGCCAGTTTCTTCGTTGTAAAGTGAGTAATTTGAACTAGATGCTCTCTGGGTTCTGCCAGGTTGTGCAGTTTCCTTCAAAGAATCAAAATAGAGTATCCTGGAACATATTTGCATATCTGGTTTCAATATTCCTTAGTCACAAGTCTAGCTCCGTAGTTTTCAGGGTTAGTCTGGATAAAAATGTGTCATTTTCAAGTAAAAATGCAGTGAGGGTAGAAGGGTTTACCTATCATTTTACTTGAAAAGGCAAGTGTGTGTGCTTTAGCAGGTCTCTATTTTTATAAAATCTAACACTTACTATGAATTTATTTTTTTTTTACTTCCTCATGGGAAGAGGGTATTTTTGTTGACGAAACTGACCATTTGTGGTGATAGGCAATAGACACTGTGACAGCATCATAACTAACTGTGCTATCTGTGACTTAGACTTTTGAATATAAAGTTCACTATTTCAAAGGGTATAGTCTGCTAGATTTCAAGATAAGTAATTAGGTATTTATCTTAATATATGCTGAACTTTTTTTCATGGTAGAATGAAACAGTAAATAACCTACAGGATTTTTTTTTTTTTTTTAATTTTTTGATTTGTCTCTGAAGTTTTTTGAAACTGACTTAGGTGATAAACCGAAAGCTTCAGAATTCAGGAAATTTGTGTCAAACTAAAAGTAAACTTTCAGCATAACTGTTGAGATGTAAATATCTATATGTAAGGCTAAGAATGAAAGAAGGGTGGGGTGGGTGTGTCAGTAATGGTGCTTATTATGTATGATAAGTCCTTTACAGCATTGTTTAGGTCATTTGGGAATAAAAACATGTAACTTTGTTTTTCTCATTGGTCTCATATTTTGATTTTGGCGTTGTCAATGTACCTAGAATTTTTCCAGGTAAGTATTTTAAATATTTTTAGAAGTTGTTTTCAAGATGAGACTGACTTCTGATGATTCATTCATTTACTTTCATTCACTGATATTTCTGGGAAGAGTGGGAATAATTTTGTTGAATAAAAGTGCTTTATAAGACAGAAGACACTACAGTATACTTTTCTCTACGTTTTGCTTGTAAACATCACACGTATCTTGGGTTTATATGTGAGTATGTTTGTCTTTTGTCATCTAAACTATTTCGAGCTATTTACTTCATACTTAAAAAAATAAAATTGAGATCAAAGCCATGGTTTCAGCTAGAGAACCCAAATTATTCAACTTAATGTAGTTTTTATACGACTGACATGCTGAAACTCGGACCTGGAGATTTATAATTTATAGATTTGATGCCTTTTGCAATATTGAAATTCCGGGTGTGCCTGACCTTATCTGTCATTGTGATGTCAAAGTAAGAACCGTTGTTACATTGATCACCGGTCATTTAGAGGCAACACTTTGCTTCCCTTAATGCACTGAGGTCATCTTTTTTCCTCTAAAATAATACTTTTTTCTTGGCTTTCAGCTATTGCTTTAGTTTGATAGTACGCGTTTCCTGATGAAATTTCAGCCCTGATGCTAAGTAATTTATCATTTTATTTATTAAATTCAAATTGAGAGAAAAATACTGGCTTTTGATCACGTTTAACTATAGTCATTAACGTTATACATTAACTATAGCCATATCTTTTGGAATGGCATCCCAGAGTTATTAGTGAGCCTGAAAATACAAGTTAAATAGTGTCTTCTTCTTAAACTCTTAGGATCTTTGTTTTTAAACTTGTGAAGTATAGGCTTTATTTTCTGCTGAGAGTTTTATTTTGTTCTTTATATAGTAAGGTCATGATGAAGTGAAAATGTAATTACATTTAAACTCTTGTTACTTAATTGATACTCTAGAAACCTCTGGATTTGTGATGGTTAGTTCTATGGCCAAGGCCAAAATGTCTATGTAGAAAAGGAGTGAAGATTGCTCGTATTTTATGCTAGAAATGGAAAACTGTAGGCTAAGGAAGGAGACAGGACAAACAAAAAGTAATTTGAATACTTTTAAAGTTAATACTTTAGGGAATGCGTGAGATAATTATTGGCCATCTGGATTCATAACTGTGGCTATGACTTAATTTGATTCCTGGTGAATACTTCACTGCTATATAACCTCACCTTATGTATTAGGAGTTGTCAAGACAAACATGAAAAAAGCCTGTAACGTGGAACAATGAAATTTGGTTTGTAAGGGACAAAATTGGCTTAGGTATTCTAATATGGAGAGATTATAAGGGCAAGTGTTGGAAAACGGGGACGGGCATGGGATGGTCAGAGTTGGTGTTCAGACCAAGTCTTTGAATGCTTCATCAGGGTGCGGGTGAGGCATGGGTACTTCGTAGTGGAGGAAGCTCTGGAGGCAAAGCTCTGGAAATGGGAAGAAAACAGTGTGGCTGAGCCATGTGGTGGGCTGTGATGTGAGGGTTGTGAAGAAGAAAGCCTGGAAGAGCCTGGTTGCAACTAGAAGGGAGCTGGACTTGAAAGTCACACCAAAACATTTGTATTTAATTTGCAGGTAATGAGGAGCCGTGGAAGTGTTGGAGCAGGAATATGGCAGGTGCTGACTGCACTTGGGGAACCTTAATTGGGTAGTGGTATAGGGTGGATTGATGCATAACCAGCCTTGTTAAGAAGTTATCCTAGCTGGGCAGCAGGATGACCATTAGGCTGTCTGGAGCAAGGATGTCAGGGTTAAGGGAAAGAAGGGGACAGATTTGAGATGATACAGAAGAAGTCTTTGTAGGAGCTATTTTTTGTGTAAAAAATTCATTTTTGTGTGTGTGTGCGTGTGTCAAACTTTTTTGTTGTTGTTGGGAATTCATTGAGGGTACAAGAAACCAGGTTATACTGATTGCATTTGTTGGGTAAAGCCCCGCTTACAATCCTGTTTTGCCCCCAAAAGGTGTGGCACACACCAAGACCCCACCCCCCTCGCTCCTTCCCTCTCTCTGCTCTTCCTTTCCCCACCCTCCCTCATTCTTTCTCTCTCTGCTCTCCCCGTCCCTCACCCCCACCGTGTCAATAATTGTCACTAATTATCCTCATATCAAATTTGAGTACATGGGATTCATGCTTCTCCATTCTTGAGATGCTTTACTAAGAATAATGAGTTCCACTGAAATAATCGTAAATTTACCAAAAAAGTGTGTTGCATAGACCTTCTGTAAACAGGGACATATCTCTTATGTAACCATAGTACAGTTGTCAAAATCAACTTAGCATTGATAGTGTATTCACTTCCACTCTTTAGACTTTATTCTGGTTTTGCCACTTGTGCCAATAATGCCTTTTGTAGCAAGAGGACCCAGTTCAGGGGGTGTGGGGCGCCGAGGGGTCCTGTGTCTTCAGTGTTCAGTCTGGGCAGTTTCTCAGTCTTTTCTAGGTTTTGTGACTTCATACTCTTTTTGAAAATTAAAAGGCAGGGTTTTTTTGTCAACAGTCCCTCCATTAGGGTTTCTGTAAGTTTCCTCGTGATTAGATTCTGGTGAGGCACCTTGGGCACCTTGAGATATCCCGTCTTTCCAAACCTGTGAGCTTGTGTCCCACCACCTTTCACGGGAATGGAAGGATAATGTGCCAAAAGGACAAAAGGGCAGGATTTTCCCTGCCTTTCTGTTCTGTACATTCTTCCCATGTGTCCCATCAGGTGGCACATGCTTCCGTCTGGTTTGTGTCATTACTGTTCCCTTGTACCACTTGGGTAGATTTTGTCTGCAAAGTCTTTCTATGATTGATAAAGTGACTGTTTTCCTTTTGTAATTAGGAGATCTCTGTGGAAAGGTACTTTGAAACTATGTAAACATCCTGTTCTTCGTCAAACTTCGTGTATTCACTTGTTTATGTCTGCATGATGTCTTTGTTCCTTATTTTAAGCAGTGGGTTACATACCTAAGTGTCACAGTCCTTAGTTTAGATGTTCAGAATGCCCCTGATTAGACCAGTAGGAGCTCCATTCCATCTGGTTTCTGTGTCCTTTTTGTCATGTTTCCATCCTTCTCCGAGCACTTTCTTGCATTTTTGGCCCGTCGTGTACTTTCCTGACCCACTCCTGGAATCGACCATTTCTTCCAGGAATGCCCCCATGTCTGGAGTTGCTCCCCTCTCTCTGATTTCAATCTAATTCCACATTCTGGGTCATACACATGCCCCCCAATGGATGCCCTTTTGCCCTGGGGACTGACTGCGATGCTGGGTTGTCCTCACCATGCTTGAGGTCTGGCACCCTCCACTAGATCACACAAATGCCTGGCTGCCCTCCTGTCTCTGCTTGGACTGATGGTTCTCCACATCAGGTGTAAGAGTTACCCATACCCCACTGTATGCCACCATAGTTAATGAACATGACTGTCTTGGATAATGGTGAGCAATTAAGAAAAAAAGGAGAAGTTAAGAAGAATAGGCTTGGGGAAGTAGTTGCATTGTCTGGGTTGCATGAGTTTCAAGTGCTAGAACTTCTGATTGGAAACATTCTCTGTATGGGTGGCAGTGATGGACTGAAGGCGTGGGAGACTTCTTCGTAGACGTAACAATGGAGGAGATCAGAGTGGATATTGTTGCTCAGGGAGCGAATGTATTTAGTGACTTAAATACAGTTTAAAGTACATTTGGTAGGAACTTGAAGGAATAGCATATTCATTAAGAAGATGAGCAACACCTAATAAAGGAGACAGATAATTGTATAGAGAACCAAGACTGTGCTGAGTCATGGATGCCAAAGGAAAGAATCCTGTAGTCTTAGAATTTCCAAATTAGAAGTGCTCTAAGGCTTTGTATAAAGCCACCCCAATACAGACATTGATATGGAAACGAAGGCCCCAAGAAATTATGTGGCTCTTTTACCATCAGGCAATATAGTAACAGAGCTAGAGGTAGAATCCTGCCCTTCTGTAGTTCTTTTCCATTATCCTTCCCTTCCAGTGATGGGATAAAACCTGATGATAGGGTGGGAAGACCAAGAATAATAGGACCTAATACTTGGTGACAGATGGGTGATGGTGGTTTTAAATGAGCAATGAAAAGGAGAAATGTGGGGAGTGTGGACACAGTACTTACTCTTGGGAGGAATCTGTTTTGGTGACAAAAAGGAAGGGGTAGACTAGGGAAGAGATAGGAACCCAAAGAACTGCAGGATCAGAGTAAGGATTGTGTTTGGCAGGTGACATAGGAAGAGGGCAGTGGACTTGTGCTAAGATTGAAAATGTAAGGGAGAGATCAGAAAATTGGGGACAATGTCTCAGAAGATGAGAGTAGAAATGAGACTGAGATCAGGCTCAGAGTCAAATACAGTAGAACCTCTGTGAGTTAACCACCCAAGTATCTGTGACAAACTGGTCATCTTACAGAGGTGGTCAACATGAGAAAGTAGGCCTCCTGTACTAATACATACACGTGGTACATGTCTGGTCTGTGAAAATTAGGTCAACTTAAGAGAGTGGTCAATGTGGGGAGGTGGTCAACTATGGAGGTGCTACTGTATGTAACTGCCAGATTGAATGGGTATGTTTTGGCAGTTGTTGGCAGGTGGTGTCACCATTTAACAGATGTGGAAACTGAGGCTGAGTATATGTAATTTTCGTAAGGCCACGTAGCTAAGGCAAGTGAAAAAAACAACTTGATGGAGAAGAAAGCTGAATATCATTAAAAAAGCAATCAGATGAACTTTTAAGAATGTAAATCATATATGGCTGATATTTTAAAGCCCTCTGGTGGCTTCTCATTGTAAGCAGCTTAAAGTAAAATGATTGAGGGTCTGCAAGGCACTAATTTGTCAGGCCTCTGCTTGTGTATTTAGTATCTATTCTCTCCTTGTTCACTACTCCCCTTCAGAGGGTCCTGTGAACAAGCCCCTTAACTTTTGGGAGTGCCTGTGCTTATTGGTCCCTCTGCCAAGAAGGCTCTAACTCCAGACTTTTGTGTCCTGCAACTTGTCTCATCTCAGGATTCTCTCTTGTCACCCTTTCAGAGAGGCCTTTCCTGAATTTCTTATTTGAAGTGTTGACCCCTTGTCTTTTAACTCCTTACCTTCTTTTGTTGCCTACCTAAGCACATACCTTTCAGAATGATCTGTCTTTACTTCATTTCTCCTAATTGGAATGTGAACCCCCTGAGAGCAAAGACCTTGTTTGGCCTTTTACAGGCACATTTGCCATACCTGAGACAGTGCAGGTACATTGTAAATACTGAGAGAGCGAGTGAATGAAGTGGTTAGCAGAGGGACTTAGACCTGGCTGTGTATCTGGCCTGACGAGATAAATATTGGTGATTATGTCATATTAATAAAATTATTGTTAAGTAATAGTGAAAGTTTGGCCTTGTTTAACAAAAAAAAATCATTGTGACTTTTAGCAGCGTATTTTTAGTTTTCACAAAATAAATCAACAAACACTGTTTTCTCTCATTTTAGTGTAGTTGGTCATGATGTATTCCAAGCTCAATGGTGACTTATATTCTGAGTCTTTACTATGAGGCTACTTACTTATTTTTAATTTACAAGTAGTAAAATTCACTTTTTTGTGTTTACAGTTCTACATGTTTTGCTGAACATGTAGTCATATAACCAGCACCCGATCAAGATACAGAATAGTTTTTATCATCCATCAAAATTCCCTGTGTGGGGCGGTGCCTGTGGCTCAAAGGAGTAGGGCACTGGCCCCGTATGCCAGAGGTGGCGGGTTCAAACCCTGCTGGGCCAAAAAACACCACACCAAAATTCCCTGTGTGGCCCTTCTTGGTTGGTCACCCCTTCCTTTTACTCCCCATCCCTAGTGACCATGATTTGCACCCTCGCCCTATGATTTTGTTTTTTGCTAGATTGCCATATGAACGGTACTTCATGTAGCCTTTTGATTCCACCTTCGTTAAATTAGCATAATGCACTTGAGATTTAGCCACACTATTGCGTGGATCAGTAGTTTTCTTTCTGTTGCTGAGTCATATTTCATTGATGGCAATACCACTTTTTATCATCCACTTACTTGTTGATGGACATTTCGGTTGCTTCCAGTTTGGCTGCAAATAAAACCACTGTTAAGTATTTACATGGAAATCTCTTCATGGACATATGTCTTATTTTTTCTTCTGTAGAAATCTAGGAGCAGAATGGGTACATCATTAATTGGGGTAGATTTAATTTTGAAGAAACTGTCAGATTGTTTTCCAAAGTGGTTGTACCATTGTACATTTCCATCAGCAGTGCGTGACTATTCCAGCACATCACGTCCTTATCCACACTTACTGGTCAATCTTTTTAATTTTAGATGTTATAATAGGTGTGTAGTGATATTGCATTGTGATTTAAATTGGCATTTTTTAATGCTTACTTAATACATTTTGTGTGCTTATTTGCCATTCATATGCTGCCTTTTCATGCTTGTTAACTCATTCATTTTTATTGGGTTGTGTTTTTTTGAGTTTTGATATCATTGTATTTTAATGTAAGCTTTTTTGATAGAAGACCTAGAACTAAGAGAAAAAATAGCTATTTAAAATTCTGTATCAGCTTGACGCCTGTGGCTTAACGGGCTAAGGCACCAGCCACGTACACCTGAGCTCGAGGGTTCGAATCCAGCCCAGGCCCGCCAAATAACAATGACGGCTGTAACCAAAAAATGGCCAGGTGTTGTGGCGGGTGCCTATAGTCCCAGCTACTTGGGAGGCGGAGGCAGGAGACTTGCTTGAGCCCAGGAATTGGAGGTTGCTGTGAGCTGTGACGCCACGGCACTCCATCCAGGGTGACAGCTTGAGGCTCTGTCTCAAAAAAAAAAAAATAAAATAAAAATAAAATAAAATAAAATTCTGTATCGACAGAAGAACAAAATAATAGGCAATTTTTTTAAATTTAAATATTGTTTTTTAAGTAGACCAACCTTATGTACTGTGTTACTGTCCATCTGAGGACGATGACTCACATCAGTGTATCATTTAATACCTTTTTGTGTTCTTTAGTTGTGTGTTTGGTTGTTTGATACAGATTAGAATTATTACCAACGATTAGAAAACGAAGAGTTCTGTGTGAGCTAGAACAGTCCAAAAAAGCTTCATATCGGAGATGTAGGTTTGGGTAGGCATGAAGATTGGTGGTATTTGGGAGGGAATAGGAAGGGTGCTCAGGAATAAGTAATAGCACAAGTGAAGGTGTGTAGGCAGGACAAACGAAACTTCTTGGAGGGGTTTGATGGTGGCTGGAGAAAACCAGATTATAGGAATCTGTGAATGTTGAAATGCAATGTTGGGCATCTTTAACATAGCGCTGTTAAACAAGTTTTGTATCCTAGGAGTGACATAAAAGGGTTAGTCTGGTAAGGATGAGAGGAAATAGCAGCTGAAAAAAAAAAAAAAAACAGATGCTGTCATATTGGTAATTCAGGCCGCATAAAGGCCTAGTAAGCAAGATATTAGAGACAGTTTATAGGAAGAAATATTTAGATGCCAGGGTATCTGACCCCAAAGTTGTTACTTTTCCACAGTACCATTAAGCCATGTGTGTTAACAGCAGGAGTTAAAGGAAAAGCATAGAGGTTTATAGGAGCAAGGAGAAACTTAACAGCAAAACTATGACCCTGATAGAAAAGGAGCTAAATAGTTTTATTTGGATGAAGGTAAAACTTGATCATTTCAGTACTAAAATAGAATACTTTTTATTAGGCTACAGAAAAAAAATACCCCCAGGAAATGGAAACAGGAAGAGCCAACTACTGGTTTGGCAGAGTTGGAAAGCAAACTGGTGAAAGATTATGTAAATGGTTAGAAATAGTGACATATGGAATTCTGGTACACATACAAGATCTTGGCTTATTTGGAATTATATTAATTGTGTCCTCAAGTAACTGATGTTTGAATTCACAGTGCCTTTTCCAAAAGTGGAAATGAGCTTATTTTCCTCCATCACATGGTAGAGTTTATATTTACTTGTGTTTTTTTTTGTTTTGTTTTGTTTTTCTGGTGTGTTTGAGATTCTGGGCACAAACTTTGGGAGTGTAGAGGTGGGGTGGTGGCAGATATTTTTCAGTTCATGCCAGTTTGAATTCTCACTATTTTTTTTTTGAAATGGAAATTATATTTTGAGAGGCTTTTGTTCTTGGAAACTTTGAAGTATGACCAAAAAATTAATGGTCATATGATACAAAGTATTTTTCTCCATTTTTGTACCTAATCTAAGTAAATGTATGTAGTTATTCCTTTGGGACTTCTGGAAGCATTTTGGGCTTTCTATATGTAGTAAGACATATAGAAATATGGTAATTTCATTGGCATATACCCTATATTTTGAACTTAGTTGCTATGATTCAGGTGAAAATAGCATTTTGTCCACTCCTAAGTACTGTGTTTTTAGAGAACTGAAAAAACTGACACGTGCCTGAAGTAGGGGAGGAGGAAATATAAACACAGCAGCCTTTAATTGTGAGTATCTAAAGCTGATAATGCCTGTATTTATGAGTTAAGAAATATGGTTCTTAGATGTCCATTAGCAGATAGCCTCTATTTTCAAGCTAACGTTCACTTAATAAGCAAAAGATTTTTGTGAGAGTACAGTTGTGTGAACTGTGCCTCTTCTTGAAGGTTGAATTTGTTGCCAATACCTGAGAACAGAAGTAAACAATTGAAATCTTAACTGTGAACATGGCCTAGCCTGTATGAGTTCCTAACACTGATGAAATATTTTAATACATTTTGAAAATTTATTTTAAAACTATTAAAATTTTAAAACAAAATTTTAATAATTTTTTGCCCGTTTTCCTTTAGGAGAAATAAGCAAATCTTGTATTCTGAGGGTTTTAAGGAAAATAGAGATAAAACAAGTTTTAAAAAATGGGAGAATGACTAGATTTCTGTGACTGTCGGAGTCATTGCATAGTCTCTTCCAGAGATAAAACTGATGTGAACCACGCTAACCCTGAGTTATTTCAAGACTAAGTATCAATGGAGAATGAGAAAATTTTCTCACCATACTATTCTTAGTGTATTGTGATGCTTTCGACGTTCCAGTTGCTGGGGTTTAAAAGAGGGTGCTTTTCCCTTGGCTTTGTCCAAGAGAAGAAAGAAGGGCTATTTTAAGAGAGAAAACATGGAGATTTTTTGAAAGAATACCACTCGCTATGAAATACCAGTTCTATTTACCAAACTCCTTGGAATCGATAGCAAACAATAATGTACTTTAAAACATTTAATCCAAAAGAGTTCGGAGGTGAATGGTGGTTATGGTTTCACAACAGTGTGAATGTATGCCACTTAAAAATGGTTAAAATGGTAAATCTCATGTGTATTTTATCACAATAATAAGATAATCCTAAAAAAAAAATACATGTGCCTTGCTTCGATGAAATTTGGCAGATGATAAAAGATTCCAGAATGTACTGAAAGTCTAGTATGTAAGCCCCTCTAAGCCGGGACTAAGCTGGGATTTAGCTTTGACTCTTTTGCATCAACTAATAAGTACAATGTCCTGCATGTGATCTGTTCATTACTGATTTTTATTCAATGAGCATTTGTTAGTCTAGTCAAAGAGAAGAATGAGAAATTATTTCTTGTTCAGGAGCATCCAACCTAGATATATGCAAGATCCCATGATAGTATGGATTTTTGTAGGTGTTATTCTGGAGATACTAAATTATGTTTTGAGAACTTGAAGAAGGGAATGCTTAGAAATTAAATATTAATTTCATTAATAAAATTATGTGGTGGTTCTAAGTGAATTTATTGTGATTGGTTAGGACTCTTGGCTTACAAACAGCTCGGGAGCCCAGCCTGTACTAGATCCAACAAAATGGAAGAAATTCAAGGAGGTGTAAACCTTAGGCTTGGCTAGATCCCAGGTTTGAAATGCTGTCGTTGTGAATTTCTTTGGGTCTCCATCTACTGGAGCTTTTGTCTTTTCATTCAGCTTTGTTGTCAGGGGCTAGCATCACTCAGAGCTTTTATTTTCATTAGTTATTGATCTTGGTAAGAAGAATAAACTCTTTCAATAGATTGTGATTGGCCTGGAGTGGCCTGTCCAACCCTGAGTTAGGGTTAGTGTGTATACACATATGCTTGTGTGTGTGAGTGGTAAGTGAGGAAATGGTTCTCCAAGAGTCTGGGAAAATAAAAACTGTACCCTGTGTCAGGCTCAAAAACTGACCAGACCATCAGTTGTTAATTATTCGTTTCAATGGAAAGATTAGCTACTTGGCCATATTCAGTCTAAGCATTACCGTTAAGACTTAACTGGTACTGACATGATCTAATAGTAGTGTAGTCTTCTAGAGGACAGAAAATTAGCATTGAAAAGGGCCAAAGTAACATTTTTCTTTTTCTTTTTTGAGGGAGAGAAGATCTGGTAGCTTTTCTAGAGTACATTTACAGATGTTTTTAATGAGAAAATTTAGTAATAACCAGAATGTTTTCCAAGAACAGTTTACTGCAGCTTCATCCTAAATCTCTGATACCTAAAGAACGTTGCCATTAATATAACTCTAAGAGTCTCAGTAAATTGGCCCCATGAATAAATACATTTCTAAACCACACCACTCATCATTGCCTACCTAGGAGTACCTAAGAATTGTCCTATCATATTTGACTGTTCATTGAGGGCCTGTGCTATTTTTAATACAAATAATCATTTTGTACTTGTAAGGAATTTATACCTGCTCACCAATATGATGTATATACTTACACATGCAACTTTACATATAGCTTCAAAAGATTCATGGGTTACCTCTTCCAGCTATCTTACGAACCCATGACTCCACATTAAAAACCACTCCTCTTGGTCATTGTTAAACTATAACTCCATAGTAGGAAGGGAACTATAGTGATGAGTACCAATAGGACATTTACAGTTGTTGAATATGAATTTGAAGTGTTGTTCATTAGCAGTGCTAAGTAATACATTTGTTCACATCATCCTATAACACATGGCAAATATTTATGTAAGACAGTAACTGGGCAAAGTAATCCCATGATATATGGAATGCTAAGTGACACACACAAACAGACTAGAGATATATTTGAAAAAGATGAGGATTAACAAGTTTGTAGGTGTTGACAGGTAGAGAGCATCATCTAGGGAGGATGTAATCAGAAGGCAGAATAATCTTGGTAAATTGGAGAAAATATAAGAAATGAACATATAGGAGAATGGTAGGCCAAATTTGGGGTTATACTTCCAGTTACTCATTGTATGGCCTTGGGCAAGTTACCTAACCTTTCTAAGAATGAGTTTCCATATTTGTAAAACAGTGACGATAATAGTACTTACTTGCTATGGCCGTTGGGAGATTTATCTGAACTAATTCATGAAACTGATGGCATGTAGAGACTGCTCAGTAATATATTTTAGTTCTTGTTATTGTTGACTATTATTGGTTCCAGTTAGAATTGAAATAGAGGAATAGGAACAAGTAGGAATGCAATGGGCGAGTAATTACTCATAGGAGTGTATGACCTAAGACATTCCATCTTGAAAAGAATTAACAGTTTAACAAATTCAACCACAGAACTAACATTATTTTAGAAAGAAGAAATCCTTTCAGTTCTTTCTGCCCTTATGAGATCCTTAATTGAGAACTCTATTCTTCTCTGAAGTCCAAAAATAGATATTATGATGAAGATAGCTTAGATTACCTAGTGCTTTCTCGATTCTTTTTTAGATCAATATAAATGAAAATTAAAATTCATGTGTATCACATACTCCATGGCGATTGGATTTAGAAGTGTTGTGTGGGTATGCACGTGTAGGCAGTAATGCAAATAGCACCATAAGCTTTTTGTTTTTGTGATATTCATAAAAATCAAGACTCAGCGTAAAAATATGACTCAGTAAGAATTGCGTATTATGGTGCTAACTTAGATGGGGTAGGCTGCGTGTGATGGATAGTGAGGGTTTTAATCTCCACCACTTCTCACACTTGTGAAAACCCTCAGAATGCAAACCAGAGAGTGGCTTTCTTATGGGAAGAATCCCTAACCCTTCTGTTTCTATTTGAAGAGTAAATCATTCACAAACATCAATATGGTTATTAACACATCACCTGGCACACAGTTCATAACTTCGTGCCTTATTGTATAGTCCTCAGATTATAAGGGCCGCTGGTTTAGAGGAAAGCCTGAGAAGTTAGTAAAAGTGTGCAAAAATCCCCCCTCCTTCCATGCATAGTTAAAAAAAAATCACTAAATACATAATATCATTCAAATATCAGCACCGTTAAGCAAGCAAGAGCAAAATGTATAGCTGATATCTTCTCTGGACAACAGAGAGAAACACAGAAACCCCACTAGGAATTTAGATTAGCTATGAACATCTGACTTTGTATTATTGTTAATATTGGGCTAGAATTATTGGTTAGGGAAGGCCAATGACAGCTTTTTTTTCTCTGTAAGGTTTTGAAGGTAAGAATAAGTTTCATGTTTGAGATGCTTTTGATATGCCTATAACCAGAATAGAAGTGTTTTAGATTATAACTTTATCTCAGATTGAGTAGTTCTGTTGTAATAAGTCAGCATATGTTGCCGTCTAGTCTAAAAACTGCCTGAAGATAAAAACATATTATGTAAAACCATCTATAGTATCAAGTCTTTACGATTCCACTATGCTTAAGACATAATGCCAACACCATACACTAGCTAATTTCCAGATGGTTTCAAGATAACCTCAATTGAGAAAAACACTTAGTTGAATACATATCTGACTCTTGGACAGTATAAGAATAGAGCAGTGGGAGAAAGAACACACGCATTGAACATTTTGATTCTGTGAAAATGTGAAATGCCTATAGGCCAAACAAAATTAAGACAGAAGATGGGACAAATAGGTTAATATCCCTCTACTAAGAGGTAATAGGAATTGATGAGAAGACCAGACTTCCAAGAGGAGGGCAGGAGACAAGCCAAGGACAGGAGCAGATAGGTCACAGAACAGCAAATGCATATGGAGGCTGTGAACCTGGAAAGTAGTTAGTTATGCGAATAGAGAAATGGAAATTTAAACAACAGCTATACCGTTTAAAATCCGATGTTCAGGAAGAGAAGATGGTAGGTAGGGAGCATTGAGACCACCATTCTTGGATGTCAGTGGGGAGAAGAAAGAGACAAGTAATTTGGTGGCTGGCGCCTTCAGAAGCAGTGTGATGTGAGTCCTCAGCAGGACTGACCAGCCAGACGGGCAGTTACCACTTAATAGCCATGTTATTTTGGGCAAGTTACCTAACCTCTCTGTGCCTCCGTTTTCTCATCTGTAAAATGAGGATAATGATGAACTGCACCAAACAGAATTATTATAAAGCCTCACTGAGTTATGTAAAGGGCTTAGAAAAGTGCTTATCTCACAGGAAGCCCTATGTAAATGCTTTATTATTATTAATCGTGGTTGTATTTGTATATCTCAAAGGGTCCACATTCTGGGCCTGTGTCATCAGAAAAAAGATTAATAGTGTTCATTTTAGCACAATCAATATAATTTTAAATAACTTTTCCCCCAATGAAAATTATGGATTTCATTATGGATTAGCCAAATATGGTAAATTTATTTTTAGTATTTGGATTATGGATTAGCCAAATATTGGTAAATTTATTTTTAGTATTAGCATATAATAGATGCAGCTATATCTACGAACAAAATTTGAGAAATCATTAAAATTTATTTTTTTCTATTTAACATGACAATATGCCACTAACTTCATATACAGGATTTGTGTGGGTGGTTTTGTATGCATGAATTTTATTCTCAGCGAAAAGAAATGTGTTTATTTCATTCTTAGTGGAAGGAAATGCCTCAAAATCAGTGTTGTTTGTCTCAGAGTAATAGGATTACTGCTTTGTTAATTTTTCTTCTCATATTTACCAAATTTTCTATAATGAGAACATATTGTGTCTAGAGCAAAAAAAAAAAAAATTATTAAAAAAGCAAAAGTCATGATTTCATTTGAGAGTATACTAAATCTCTTACCGTTAAGAACAAGATCATATTCACCTCCAGATGGCACTACCATTTTCACAGAGGGGGAAAGAATTCTGGAGCAGTGGGCCCTGTGTTCCTTTGTGATCTATGCTTGCTAGGTATGTTTGTCTTGCTCTCTGGACAAGCCCTGGACGGGCCCCCTCAGCACGCTGCTCTTTTTCTTCAAGTTTTTGCCTGGTTCTAGATGGTGGCACCATTTGCGGTAACATCTCTGAAAACTATTTGAGAGTAAATTCAATTCTTTATGTTTATAATTATCTGAATAAGCACGCATGAGGAATAAAACAGGTTTTTCATAGTATCATTTATTTCCGAAGCTAATAAAGTAACGTTAAGAGCTGTTAGGGCACAATAAAAATATTGCATAAACATCCATTATCCTCACATTTATTTCTCTTCTACATTAATGACTTTTCTTCCTGTTCCAGCGTTTTATCCGGGCTGAAATTTGACCCCTTCAGTTCTTTGATCGTGTAAGAATGGTTCAGTCAGTTACTTACATAAGACAGGCAGGCCTTTGCTTTTTTCTTTTCTGTTGCATTTTTTTAAGTGGCACTGTTCTCCCAAAATGATACTTTAGTTTAATGATATGAAGAAAAATTAACTGTGAATAAATAGGAAGAGCTTTATTTATTGGTATGAGGTGAGTCATTGGAAATTTTTTGATCCTACTGGATTTTTTTTTGGAGGCTAATCAGTTGCAAAATATTTTAAAGATGGAAATAGTGACTGATCGAGATTTACACTTACAATTGTTTTCAATGGTTATTGCTAAGGAGTATTTGTATAGTAAAAACTAAATATTTCACAAGCCAAAAGATTAAAAAATATTTTTCTCAGCTCTCATGTTTAACATCAATATATACAACATTATTTTCTGACTTTAATGCATTTAAGTTTGCCCTGTTGGTAATAATTCTTAATGCCAATATTCTTAATAATATTCTTTCAAAAGTGGCATAGAGTTCAGAATGGAACTATTTGAGATATATAACAAAGTAGATTTGTTATCTACTGGGAAGCTAAATTAGTTGACCTAAGCAGAGGCCCAATCATCTGGACAGGAGTTAGAAAATTTCTCATGATGCCTTATTTAAATAGTCTCTTTATTTTTAAAATTACTAGAGGCAATAATGATATCCTTATTTTCTCACCCAGAGTTGAATTTGTCATTTGGTTTGAATTGTTCCTTAAATGAGAGACAGATTATTACAGATGAAATTCAAGTCCTGTTTGGATCTCTTCCACATCCTTTTTTACGTCCACCACCTCTTTGCAGAAGCAGTCTGAGTTAAGAATGGCATCTATCCTCTCCTGTATTTCTGGCCTCCTTAGATAGGTACGTGCATATGTTTAAAAATTTAACAGAAATGGACCACAATTTGTGGTACATAAACACCATGGAATATTACGCAGCCTTAAAGAAAGATGGAGACTTTACCTCTTTCATGTTTACATGAATGGAGCTGGAACATA